>QAOA01001268.1:0-37085 GCA_003255065.1 Cercis canadensis
CTTACCTTTTAGGAAATCTGAGAGAATTATCTACAACTTTCATTCATGGCTCCAAAGCCAATTCGGACGTCCAGAAGGTCATATGCAGCCGGGAAGCCAGAGAAGACATGTTGTCGCAAGATCCTGACCTACATGCAGTGTTTGGGCCATAACTTGAGATTTAGGTGTCATATGGACTTGAAAATGGTCCCATTGGAAAGCTAACAGACAGATATTCAATTGTTATGAAGACAAGTTAACCAGATTATATAGTTTAGATGGTCTTATTTCCAGTTGAAGTTAGCTGATGGTTCCAGAAACCTGTTGGCACTTAAATGGGCCTAACTTCTTCATTACAAGTCCAAATGAGCCCAAACCAAAGCCCAATGAAAGCTAAGGCCCATGGGAACAAGTGTGCCCTAAGGGCAATTTGGGTGTGCATGTAATTTTGGAGGTCTATATGTTCAAGAGGAGGCAGCCGAAAATCAGAATTAGGGCATTAGGATATTTTAGACAGCTTTCTAGTTTTTCTTAGTCTTTAAGTTTTCTCTCAAGATATTTTGTAAGGACTTGGCTTCTCTTGTTTATGGAGGGCTAAATCATCAAATCAATCCAGGTTCTAACTATTCTGATTATTGATTCTAAGATTATGTGTTGTTGTTATTCATTTAGTTGTTAATCAAGTTCTTTAAATCCTCTGAAATATTTTGTTTGAATTGTTAAATTCGGATTTGGATTATTCATGTGTTCATTGCTTAATTGCATGTGATAAAAGAGGATTGTATGGTTAATTAATGTTTCTAAGCTTTTGGATGGATTAATTACCTTGGCTGGATCATGGACTTAGGTAAAACTAGACTTGAATGTTTGCTTAATTCATTTAGTCTTAGTTAATTCCGAATTCTGGTTGCTTAACCAATGGGCATCCATAGAGGACTGAGAGGCGTCTTGATGTTTTCTAAGGCCAAGAACATGGTTAATAATTGAATAGATCATTGGAAATCAAGGATGGATTAAAATCAAAATCAGTGAAGACTTGGATTGGTTGTTTTCCCTAAAACTTTACCACTTACCATTAATTTCTGTTAATCACATGAACAAACAAAACCCCCCTGTTTATATGTTCTTAAAACTGATTCACTAAATAGAACAATCCTTAGGTTCGACTTAGGGCTGCCTTATGCTACAAGTAGCTTAGGTAACCGACCTTCAACTTTAATTAATTTGAGGAGCCTCGGCAGCTAATCAGCGAAGCCTACAAACATGATGTGGTTTACTGGAATCAATAAAACCTGGAGGTTGCTTCATAAACATTGTTTCTGCTAGATCACCATTAAGAAAAGCATTGTTAACATCAAGTTGACGTAAGGACCAGCCTCTAGACACAGCAAGTGAGAGAACCAGACGAATGGTTGTTGGTTTCACAACAGGGCTGAATGTGTCAAAGAAATCAAGGCCTTCCTCTCAATTAAATCCTTTGGCCACTAGACGAGCTTTAAAGCATTCAAGAGATCCATCAGCACGTCTCTTAATGCGGTAGACCCACTTGCAACCAATGATATTAGCACCAAGAGGACAAAGGACTAACTCCCAAGTCCCATTATGGAGAAGAGCATCATATTCAGTTTGCATGACAGTTCTCCATTCACAATGTATGGCAACTTGAGTGTAGGTGGTAGGTTCTTGGATAAAAGAGGGATCAGGAGGTAAAGGGTATTTAGTGGTTAGAAGGGCCTTAGGTTTGAGGGAGTTGGTCTTGGCTCTAGTGGTCATACTATGGGTAGATGTGTCTGCAGCTCGAAGGTAGGTTAAGGGAAAACTGTTGTGGTTGTGTGAAGTTGCAGATTTGGGAGGAGCTGAACTTGGAGTGCTGGAGGTGCGTTGAACTGAGACAGGGGAAGGAGCTAATGCAGAAGATGCAGCTGCTGACACGTGGTCCTCATGAGAAGCATTAGAGACAGATTGGAGTGAAGAGGAAGGAGGAGATGACACTAAGGGAGGAGTGCTACAAAGAGAAGGAGAAGGATGAGCGGGTAGATCAACAGGTGAACAATCTAAAGGAGAGATAGAGAGTGACTGCAATGTGGCAAGGGGTAAGGCAAGAAACGAAGACCTAGACATAGAAGATGAGACCCTTTTGTGTATGGCTTGATAAGGAAACACTGATTCATCAAACACAACATGCCTAACAATGAAAATTTTGTTAGTGGAATGGTGAAGGCATAGATAGCCTTTGTGCTTGGAGCTGTAACCAAGAAAGATACAAGCTTGAGAGCAAAAGTCAAGTTTATTTTTGTTATAGGGTCGAAGAAAAGGATAGCAGAGACACCCAAAGGTTTTAAGAAAATGATAATCAGGAATTTTGTGATAAAGATATTGATATGGTGACTGATGTCTGAGGATTGGAGTGATGGTGTGATTCATGAGATTCACAGTTGTGTGAAAGGCATGTTCCCAGAAGTGTAGAGGTAAAGATGCATGAGCAAGAAGAGATAGCCCATTTTCCACTATGTCTCTATTGCGGCGTTCAGGTGCACCATTTTGCTCTTGCGTGTGAGGACAGGAAAGGCGATGGATAATGCCTTGGGGTTCCAAAAATAGGGATAGGTTACGATATTCACCACCCCAATCAGTTTGTAGGACACGAATTTTTGAGTTGAACTGTGTTTCTACCATGGCTTTGAAATGTTTAAAAATGTCAAAGACTTGAGATTTATGATGCATAAAATAAAGCCATACAAATTTGGAATGATCATCTAAGAATTGAACAAAATAAGAATTTCCATTGATTGAAGCAATAAGGGCAGGGCCCCAAACATCTGAATAAACCAAACTAAATGGAGACTCAGAAGGAACGTGACTACTTGGCAAATGATGCCTATGACTCTTACCCATTTGACATGGACCACAAAGAGAAAAATATTTATTAGATGACAATGGAAGAGTGAAAGTAGAAACCATCCTACAAACTATTTTTTCACTAGGATGACCAAGCCTATTGTGCCATCCTTGAAGTGAGGTTCGTTCACCCATGAGAGCATAAGCAGGACTTGAAATAGAGGAACCACGGTCAGTGAGCTTGTAGAGCCCGTCTTCAAGCATTCCCTACATTAGAACCTTGCCCTGCATGTTTTTAACAAAGCATTGGTCAGAATGAAATTGAAGATAGACATTGTTGTCTTTGGTAAGTTGAGAAACACTTAGTAAGTTTTTGGTTATTTGTGGCACGTGCAAGACATTTTGTAGAGAAATGGATGGGCTAAGTGAAAAACTGCTAACATGAGAAATCGGAAGAGACATACCATTGCCAACTGTTATTTGATCTTCTCCATTGTATTCAGAGTGAATGGACAGATTGTTGATGTCAGAGGTGAGGTGGTTGGATGCTCCAGAGTCAATATACCAGCTTGGGTCTGCAACAGTATTGGGTGATGCAATCATGGTAGAGATTTTGGAGGCCTTTTCAGATGTGAAAGCATTGTTGAACCGATTGTAGCATTCAAGAGCTGAATGTCCAGGTTTGCTGCATATCTGACAAGAAACTTTTGGTTTGTTTGAATTAAATTTAGATCCATTACCTCCAGTGTTGGTGGTGTTGTTACCAGAGTAGTTTGGATGTCTCTTGTACTATTTGAAGTGTCCACGATGTTCAGTTGATTGGTGACGTTGGGAGGGACCACCTCGGTTGGCAACATTGGCAACAATTGGAATAGCTTTCGATTGTTCAATTTTCTCTTCCTCCTGGAGTAGCATCCCAAGGAGTTCATCAACAGTGATGGAGTCCTTCCTAGTGTTAATGGCTGTGTGGAAGGCTCTGTAATCAGCATCTAAACCATGAAGAATAAAGTTTACGAGATCATCTTCAGAGACTAGATGTTGAATAGTTGAGAGTGTATCAGCGAGAGCTCTCTTCCTTTCAACATATTCAAGCATGGACAGAGAGCCCATTGTTGATGTTTGCAGATTCCACCGCATCTGCATGACTCGTGCTCTAGATTGAGAGTAAAAGATTCTCTCAAGGATGAGCTAAGCTTCTCTTGACGAGGTAGCTCTGGTAATGGTGCTCAAAACCTTGTCACTGATTAAGGACTTCAGCCAGAGAAGAATCATGCGATCCTTCTTTTTCCATGCAACATACTCGGGGTTGACACGAGTTGGAAAAGCAAGAGGTTGTGTTTCATCAGCTTGTCCATGTGCTGCTGTGTGTTGTGGAGGTATGACAGTTTCACCTATTATATACCCATCCAATTTGAATGCTTCAAGTGCAGATAGAATGGTTGAACGCCAGATAAAGTAGTTGTCACGATCTAGTTTGAGGGAGAGAGTTGGGAAGGAGTTAGAAGAAAAAAAGGTAGTGTTTGTGTTGGGAACAATAGCCATGAATAAAATTGTTGAGAAAATGACGTGAGTCTCAGAGCTCTGATACCATAAAAGATCTTGAATAAAGTGAAAGTTGCAGCTAATGTGATATTAGCTGCTGTAGTTGCATTAATTTATAATAAATTGTACATGTGGTTTGTTACATGAGATAAGTGCAATATAATAAACAAATACTAAACGGATTACATGGGATGTTCTGTTATAGTAAAATAATGAAGTTAATCCTATCCTATGCATGAATATAGGAGTTTGTTGAGAGTCGTTCCTTATTGAACGATATCTTCATCTATCTTCTGTGTATTCCTTAACACCCTGTACAAATTCAAACAATTTCTACATGAAACTAAACTAAAAATGTTTGTGCACACAAAGACATATATATATATATATATATATATATATATGCATAAATGGCGTAAATAATTAATATATCAAATATGTTGGGGAAAATACCATAAAATAACACAGCACCTGGATCAAATATTCACACCTGTGCAATTAAATAGAACCAGCAAGTCACAAAATCCAAACAACCAGATTATACCACACTGATAATCCAATCACCAAGAGTAAATAGCAATAGGAAAAATAAATCAGGCACACTAATTTTTAACGTGGAAAACCCCTTTGAACAAGGGTAAAAACCACGGGACCTAGTCTAGCAAAATCCCCACTATAACAGTAATCAATGGGTACACAAGAGTTCACCAAAAATACTAAGGGACAATACAATACCAAAACTCGACAATAGCAAATACTCACTAACTACACAAATAACCCTAAATAGGCTATACATAGTAAATCTACTAGAGAAGAGAAAACAATGATCTGATTGTAGAAGATAAAGCTCAACACTCCAGGAATAACATATTGAAATTTGGCCTGAATCTGAGCACAAATGACCGTTTGATCATCAAGCTGAAGTGACTGAAATTTTCTTTCCTCTTCCCTCCGATGTCTTTTAAAAAATGGAGACTCTCCCTCTCTTTTCCTTTTTCTTTCCATGACTTTTACTTCCTTTTTTTTTATTTAAAACCAAAACTTACCAAGCAAGTTTTACTTGCTTTGGTAAAAGTCAGTGTGGGCCCCACTTGGGGAGTGACCCACCTGACAATCTCCCCCTCACGACTCAAGTAGGGCATAACTCAACTAAGTGTGTCATCTCCTTGCAAGTATCAAATTTCTTTGTAGGCAATATCTTAGTCAACATATATGAGCCATTATCATCAGTATGGATCTTCTCAAGTGAAAGCTGCTTCAACTCAATTGCTTCCCGAATCCAGTGATACCTTACATCAATGTGCTTGGTCCGAGAGTGAAATGCTGGATTCTTAGCTAAATGAATAGAACTCTGACAATCACAGTATAAAACATACTTCTCTTAAGTAAGACCCAACTCTTGCAAAAATCTCTACATCCACAAAATTTCTTTACTAGCTTTTGAGATAGCCATATACTCAGCCTCAGTGGTAGACGATGCAATAGACTTCTATAGGTTTGATTACCATGACACAGCTCCCTCTGCAAAGGTCATTATATAACCAAAAGTGGATTTTCCAGTATCAAAATCCCCTCCATGATCTCAGTTTGTAAAACCATCGAATATAGGTTTATTAGTGCCAAAACACAAACAAACTCCTTACTTGTAGGACATTGCATGGAATTTAACTTGAATGCCCTGCAAATGGAGTGCTAACTGGCTTACACTTGTCTATGTTAAACCTCTCCAAAACCTTCTCACTGTACCTCTCTTGAGATAGCCACAATCTGCCATTCTTTTTGTCTTGCGAGATACTCATGCCAAGTATTTGTCGTGCAGGTCCCAAATCCTTCATGGCAAAAGACTTGCTCAAGTCTCTTTTCAGATTTTGAATCTTGTTTGTATCATGGCCAACAATTAGCATGTTATTGTAGACACCATATTTTGTCTGGGTTATTTGATAGTTAAAAATATATTTAAGAAAATTGAAGATAAATTTAAATTTTTAATTAATGTTTTTTATTTGTTTGGGCTTTTACAATAAAAAGAAAATTTAAGCCTAATCATTGTCTCACTAAGCCCATTTTTATTTAAGCCCACTTGATTCATTTTTGTTATTTTTCTTAATTACGTATATAATTGATAAAAACATATAAATATTTTTTGTAAATTTACTTTTGGCATCATTGGATCTAAAGTATCCAAGAGGAGAGCAAGGAAATGGACTTCCTACTCTCCTCATTGGTCCAACCTTTGATTTATCTTTTTTTAAGTAAATGATTAAGTAATTAAATAAAGAAAAGCAAATTAAAAAAGGGCAAAGATGTTGGGCGGCAGTTACATGGGGGTAGATGGGGAATCAAGTGAAGGGGGAGAAAAATATCTTAAAAGGGAAGAGAACAACGTGAGGGGAAGGGGCTGAACAGAAACATTTTGGGGAGAAACTATACAGAGCAATATACGCACACACAAGAAGAAGGGCAGGGAGCAGATTTTCTGAGGAGAGAAAGAAGAGCAGAGAGCAGATTTTCTAAGGATAGAAAACAGAGCTCAGTAAAGAGAACAAGAGCAAGAGGAGAGAACCAAAGCAAGTGAGAAATCTAGGTGATTGAGAGAAGAGATTCAGGAAATAAGCAAGGGGGCTAGATAGAGTGACTGAAGCAAAGGTATTAATCAAGTGAAAAGAGAGAAAAAAGATCTAAGAAATGAGGAGAACAACGTGAGGGGAGGGGCTGAACAGAAAGGTTTTTGGGGGAGAAAAAAAGAAAACAGAGCAATATACACACACATAAGAAGAAGAGCAGAGAGCAGATTTTTCAGAAAAGAGAAAGCAGAGCTCAGTAAAGAGAACCAGAGCAAGTGGAGAGAACCAAAGCAAGGGAGAAATCTAGGTGATTGAGAGAAGAGATTCGAGAAATAAGAAAGGGGGCTAGATAGCTGTGACTGAAGCAAAGGTATTCTTATTGAAGTTGCTTTTCTCTTTGGTAAACATAAGCTGAGAATTCTAGAAGGGATAATCTTATTATGTCCTCTTTGTAATTTCTGGAAATTTTAGATTTTCTCTAATGCTCTAAAATCTAAATGCTCTGTTGATTTGGTGGTTTAACATATTGATGGATACTGGAATTTATGGCATATGGGTGAAGATTCTTATCATGCTCTCAAATTATGTTGGTTGGTTGCCTCTAGTTTTAATGTTAGCTGATGTGTAATTTACGTTATTGATGATTTAGCATGAAGATTTGTGAGAGTTTGGTGACTTCTTTTTTCTCATCTTCACTTCTTATTATTGCATGATCTTGGAATATGTCAAAACTTGTTTCTAGTCTATCATTTGAGCTGATTTCTGGCCTGTATAACTATTGGAATCAATTGTCATTTTTTTGGGACTCCTACTACATTATTGTGGGGGTCATTTGGGTAAGATGACTTGAAGAAATGTTTTGGGACTTTTGTTTTAAATTTGGTATAAGTCAGTGATTTAGGCAGCCCCATTTAAATGGCTTAAGTCTTGTTTTGTTTTGCATCAACACTGATTATTGATCTCATTGGGTTTGGTTTTAAAAAAGTCATTGCTTCAGTTTGTTTTCTCACTTGGCTATCTATGTGGCTGATTAATATTTGAACTCTCTTGTTAGTTGTACTACACTATACTGGTTGGAGCCATGTGTTCCTGCTTTCATTTGAAAAAAAAAGATAGTTTACTTTTTATGTGATCCTATTTCTTACTTGGTATAGATCCAATGTTTAGCAAATCAGAATCTTGTCTAGTGGCTTGTTCTATGAACATACAACTTGGTTTTAGATAATTTCTTGTTTACAATTTGGGTTGTTGTTAAGTGTTATCCATTGAATCATATTGCATTATACTTGGTGAAAATTGGTACATCATTATGCACAAAACTCATTGAATTTCTCCAATTTCGCAGATGTCAGACAGCTCTGGCAGCCCTTAATCTTTCAATTATTTCTTAAGCTACACATCTCGGAATTTAGCACCGTTTGTCTCAATAGAACCGTAAGATGCATGTCTTCAATGTGTATTTGTTTCAGATTTTTTGCACAGTTAGTTTGTTTCCAATTTGCATGGAAAGTTTGACTTTTTCTGAGTTGTCAGACTTGTTGTTCTTCTCTGGCAGTACTTGGATTTTTATTTTTAACTGGAGCTATAAAGCTCTGTTTTGCATAATGTTTGTTTCATTAGAATCATAAGAGGTGTGGCTTCACTGTGCACAATTTTCAGATTTTTTTCATGTGTAGTTTACTGCCAGTTCGAGTTTGAACATAGTTGCCTAATGTTACATTGACACTGATGCCCTATCCCTGGCAGTGTTTGGTGTTTCATTTTTTTCTGAAGTTTTACAGCTCCATTTTATGTGGTTCTTATCTCATTAGAACCGTAATATGTGTAGAGTCAATGTGTAAAATTTTTAGATTTTTTTCTTTTGTAGTTTACTGCCAGTTCGAGTTTGAACATAGCTACTTAATGTTACACTAACACTGATGCCCTATCCCTGGCAGTGTTTGGCGTTTCATTTGTTTCTGAAGTTGTACAGCTCCATTTTACGTGGTTCTTATCTCATTAGAACCATAAGATGTGTAGCTTCAATGTGTGAAATTTTTAGATTTTTTTCATTTGTAATTTACTGCCAGTTCGAGTTTGAACATAGCTGTTTAATGTTACATTGACACTGATGCCCTATCCCTGGCAGTGTTCGGTGTTTCATTTGTTTCTGAAGTTGTACAGCTCCATTTTATGTGGTTCTTATCTCATTAGAACTGTAAGATGTGTAGATTCACTATGCATAATTTTCAGATTTTTTCCATGTGTAGTTTACTACCAGTTCGAGTTTGAACTTAGCTACTCAAGGTTGCACTGACACTGATACCTTATCTCTGGCAGTGTTCAGTCTTTCATTTTTTTTCTGAAGTTTTACAAATCCAAATTAAGTAATGTTGATTTTATTAAAACCATAAGACATGTGACTTCAATGTATATAATTTTTTGAATTTTTGCATGTCTATTTCACTCTAAGTTTTGGCTCTAGTTCACTCTCAGTTTTGTCTCTTAAGAACCATAAGTCTTTCAGTCTTGCCTTTATGTTTTGTATATATGAGCATCCTCGGACATAATTCATGGTAATTATGAGTACAAGCAAATCGGAAGGCCCAACCGGAATATATCCAGATGCAAGCGTGGAGCAAGAACGTTGTTTTATTTATCTCTTTTTTTTTTTTTGGATGTAATTTAAAATTTCTCAATACTTAGATTTTGAGACAAGTTTTGTAATATTTAAAATCTTGCATTTGCATTGCATGTAAAAATATACTTGTGTCGTGTAGTATCCGCTTGCCCGTTCACTTATCATGGGAGGATAGGGCGAGTTAGTCCTATATGTGATGTCTTTCTCTATCCGATCTAGGTGAAGGTAGCGCCACCCTGGACGGTTGCTTCATGCGATGAAGGGGTGGAAGGATTTAGGTCTTGGTAGATAATTCATGCATTGCACGTTTAAATTTTGGGTTGTTATTTTTGTCAGATATTCTTGTAATCAATTTATTATTCTGAGGTAAATAAAATATACATTTTTGGCCATATTCTATTCGCACAACTAATTTAGGGTAATCGTCTTTAGACGGATGTTGTGGGGTGCCTAACACCTTCCCCATGCATAAATAGACTCCTGAACCCTCTCTTGGTTCGTAGACCGATGTTTTTTTTTATTTAATAAATAAAAAAAAGGGTTTTCCAATTGTTTCCTATTTTCTTAATACAATTGGTGGCGACTCCAGAGTTTCATTTCGAAAACTAAATCTCTTTTTATTTCATCATCCGCGTCGTAGCGACCTTCGGGTACGTTGTGACACATCTCTGTTTTTTTTTTTTTTTGGTTGGGTGGAGATGAATTTGATTGTGTATGTACAATGATGCTCCTAAGTTGCTGGACAGGTGCATGCAAAGTCTTTGTTATAGTATCACCAGTTTGAATTATTTTGCCTTGAACTAGAAATATAGACATATTTTAGTAATTATTTATATCTTTTTATATAAATAGATGTTCCTTGAAAAAAATCAACAAGTAAAATACTGTTTCATATACCAAATTATGCCAACATTGTTTTGTTTATGTACATCTAAGATATCAGTGAAAGGGATAGCAAGTAGAGGGAGTCAAGGTTTTTATACCTGAAAATAGTTGCTACTTTTTCATCCATTGTTATCTCTTCACCTCTTGATGAAGTTGATGAAAAGAATATAGCAACGATGACTGTATGTTTGCAATTTCTACAAGTGTCTCTAGCGCTGTAAAGATTTTGATTAGCATAATGTATTATATCCTAGCTGTTAAGCATAAATAGATGACTAAAACCACATGCAAAGAAAGTGTCGGGAAGTAAGATCTCAAGTTTCTATTTTACACATTTTTCTCAAATGACAGCTGGGTGGCTCTGAGCTTTGAGGAATTTAAAATTCCAAAAATTGACAAGGACTAGGATTGTCCCTTTTGGATATAAATAATCCACACAATGAATCATTTGAAAATTATACATTATGAGGTAAAGAAAATGTTTCAACTAACCAATTGCAATAATTTATTCAGTGTGTGAACTTACGATAACAATGATTTTGACTTGATTATTTTGTTTTATTGAATCTCAAATGGCACTATGATTGATTTTGCTAATAAATAAGTTCTATCGACATTGAAGTAACATTTTAAAATATATTCTGAAATTATTGACTTGCCAAATTAATTGATAATCAATTAATTATAATTGGCATGTGATTGGAATTACCATATATATGTTTTCAAATTAGCTAATTATTAAATAGTAATTATTTATTAAATTTTAAATTGGTTATGCCATATTGCTAATTTGTTCTTAGTCAATGCTAAAATAATGGTATAATTATGAAAGTAATGAAATTTAAATATTTAATTATTATTTTGTATTTATTTAATTTTAAATATACATGTCTAATGAAATTACTTTTTTGGTTTACTTTGAATTTGAATTCTTATTTTAATGATGATTGAAATACAATATTAAAAATAATGAATTTAAGTCATAAATAAAATCAATCAGCATTAAAGATATAAATACACTTTGGTGCTTAATTATTTTCCAATCAATCAATTATGTAATTTCAAATTAATTTCAAATTTATATAATTTTAAAAATCCCAAATGTAGGAAATTACATATTTGGGTTTCTAACACTAATTCAAATCCTCCAACAATAAATGGTTTGATTTTCAATTAATCAATTATCAAATCAATATTGAAAATTTAATTTTCATATAATGTAATCAGTCAAATATTCCATACAAAAATAAATGGTAATCAATCAGTCCATAATTAATTGAGAAGTTAAAATTTCTCAAATTAAATAGTTATCAATCAATTATAATTGTCAAGTTGATTGCACAATATTTAAAATTTTTTATTTACAATTATTTTCATATTTATTTATTTAAAACCATCTAGGAGAGTTAAAATATGATAATATAAATTATATTTTCCGACTTTAAATTTTATTCATTAGGAAAAATAAATTTGTATTGCTAAATAGTATGAAAAATCATAAATTTGTATTACTGGATGATCAATAAGGAAACATAATAACAAAAAATTTAAGTTAATGAAAAAATAGATATTGCAATCAAATGAATGTATGCTTCATTTTGAGAAGTTTCATTTTTACAAAGTAGAGCTTGAACACTAACTATGAAGTAAGGTTACAAATACAAATAAATAAATTCATAAACTTGGGATTTTTTATAAATTAATAACTACAAAATTAATATAAAAATAAAAATATATAATAATTGAAATCACATGACGATTATAATTTATTGATTAGTAATTAATTTAGAAAAAAATTTAAAAATTTTAAGATTATCATTGTAGTTAAAATTACGTTGAGAAAATTTCAGAAGTGAAATTCAACATTTATTTTGCCTAATTTAACTGTCATCAATGTGTGACAAAAGAAAAATATGTATTTAGTTATCTTTTAGTCCACATATATTTTGACATGTAATGCCCTAATTAAGCAAGGTAATTAAGAAATTGATTTTAAAGTAATAAAAATGTGCCTTAATAAGAAATAGACAGAAATAATCAAATTAAAGTTAATGCTTGCAATTAATACTTATTTCAATTTAAATTCAAATTCAAATTATCTAAAGTACAAGAATTAAACAAAAATGTTATAAACTTTGATGCTCAAACTTCAAAATTTTGAATTCCTATTCAATGAAAGAAATTCAAAATCTGAATTGTACTAATAAATATATTCAATCGACATTGAAGTGCAATTCAACTTTTTTTTTGCAATTATCAACTTGCCAAATTAAATGTCAACCAATTAATTATAATTGGCATATGATTGGAATTGTTGTATATTCTCTCTTTTTTTTTATTAATTTTGAATTTAATTAATTTTAAATAACTCAAGTTTGTGAAATTACTTAATTAGGCATGTAACCCTATTTGAAACCCAATAACAAGCTATACTAATATTAAAAGAATAGTTTCTTGAATGATAGTTTGACAACNTGTGTGTGTGTGTGTGTGTTATTAATTTTATATTTATTTAATTTTAAATAATCCAAGTGTGTAAAATTACTTAATTAGGCCTGTAACCCTATTTGAAACCCTTCAACAATAAGTAATGCAATCATTTTGTAATCGTTGTAGGCTAAATTATCTTCTAATAAAATGATTTTTGTATGTGCTTCTCTAAATTATTCATAGTCTGCATTTCTTGGGATTGCATTTTATTGGATGTCTATGTTGTTACCTCATACATATATGAATATCTAGGTAGTGATGTCACTCCAACGTATGTTCAGGTCAAGTTATTCAGGGTATGAATCCTACTGACATTGCTTCTTTCTTGATCTTTGACCTTGATGCTTTGAAATTTCTATGTAGATCTGTAATTGATATGCGTTATAAAGGGACTTAAAAATAATGTCCTTGACATATTAGTGAAAGTGACTTCTTTCCTTATTAGCACAATACATGAATAAGGTAGAGATTTTTTATTAAGATTGAGATAAAGGATAAAAACTTAAAACAAGACTGGTCTATCTACTCTTTATTTAGAATGAGCAATGATGCTGAGCTGATTAAGTCTTTTCTAAAGACCATCATTGTGAATCGGGTAGAAATACTCTTATGTTTAATAAATATTAATTTAGAAAGTGCTTAAAGTAGATATTACAATTTAATCTTGAACATGACTACATTGGTCCCATATGTTTAAGTATTTACAAATGTGAGATTAAGTGGTTATTAATTTGTGATAAAATTATGCAATACTTAATGGAATAGGATTGTGCATATGTCAAGCACCAATGACAGACATATTTCAACCACCCACCTTTCAAAGGCAATCAAAAATGAGAAATAATGGTCATGGGAGTGAGAGATGCTTTGCATTATGTTCCTTTATTGTTGAAACTATGCATTTTTAATAGTTATTTCATAAAGCCTTTGAGTTGTTTGTTCAAACTTTTATTTTTGATTCGTTGGTCAGTATGCTTTGCCTTTTTTATGTTTTTGATTTCTTGGTGTACAAATTAATTTCATACAAGCAAAAGAATGGAATTTAGACTTTGCACCAAAAAGAAAAATGAGCATTTAGATAGAAATGGTTGCTATCAACTTTTCCTTTTCTTTAAAATAAATTTGAACATTTAGTCCTCCAAGCAAAGATCAAAATTGTTGCTCTCAATTTTGTCGTAGATCTTTTCCTACTTCTACATCTAATAATATAGGTGTTTATTTTTCCTATCTAAATTAATCATTTGATTTAATCTTAATACTCTTTGATTAACTATGTAATTTTTTTTTATTGGCTTTGTGCATTGGATGTCTGTACTTTTATGTGTCTTACAAATTTAGAATTAGTTTCCAATTCTGCTATCTATTCACATAATGATAAGGCTGCTGCATATGAGGAGATTGCCAAACTTACCGAGAAGGCAAAAAACAAAAAAATAAGACCTTTGCGTATAAGAACAAATTTGAGTACTTTGATCAGATCAAAATGGCTCACAATAATTTTGTAAGTCACAACAATTCATGTTTCTAAAATGGTATAATTTGTATAAGTCTCTAAGATCTTTACTTGATGAATTTAGTTGGTTTATGTTTGCATTTATATTTGCAGCATGTTCTTTTTTCCTTTTAACTTACTAAATTATAATAAGTTTGATTCAACAACAATAGTAGACAACAACAATGGGAGAGGATCCCTTGAGAGTCTAGATATAGAGGTGATATCCTCTTAGGAAAGGAGGATGTGATCATTCACTTTGTAAAGGCTTGCAAGTGCCCAGGAAATCTTACCAAGATAATGGATAGCTCAAGGGTGGCTTGAGCAAGAGGACATAGGCTTGGATTGAAGCCGAACCTCTTTAAACTGTGACTGATCTTCTATTCCTTTATCTCTTTATATTCTGCTCTATTATTTATATTGCTTAGATCTGAATTGTCTTGTTATTTCGATATCTTTATTTGTTCATCTCTTGAGCTTTTGAAAATATTTTTTAAATCACCAAATTCACCCCCTCTTAGGTGCTTACATTGAATAACACCTATTACATTCCAAGAATTTTCTCATTGCAATAGAAGAAATAGATTGTTGGTAATATTCTTTAGCATCATATGGGTGAGATTTTATGAGGGAATTTACTCCTTGCAATAGAAGAAGTAATTAACATGTCTCCCAAAAAAAAAATGAAGATATTGAAGGTGCAAAATAATGTCAAGTAATTGAGGTGGGACATGCATTATAGCAATTTTTTTTTTTATTAAATGTCTTATTTTAAGATAAGCAAATGGAACAAGTTAGTTTTGGATAGTTGATAATTGGGGTGGAGATGATAATGGAAAGCAAATTTAGTTGTCTATCCACCCATGAAAGGTTTTGGGATAAAAAAAAATACATAATAGAGTTTTGGGTTGCACTAAATTTAGACCTTGAACTATCTACTTATGAAAGCTCTAATAGGACTATCGGGATACTGAATATCCATTACTCAATCAAATAAGTAAAAGATGGAATTTTTCAAATTTGATACAAAATTTATTTGGACTAGAATTTGATTATTGATAATTACACTTTTTATACAGTAAATAACCCTTATATTTAGTCTTTTAAACCTCTTTTTGGCCTATTTGATTGGGCTTGGCCGCATTTCATTTGTTGGTTTCCAATTGGGCTTAATTGTATTTTTAAGTATTACTGAGANCTATCGGGATACTGAATATCCATTACTCAATCAAATAAGTAAAAGATGAAATTTTTCAAATTTGATACAAAATTTATTTGCACTAGAATTTGATTATTGATAATTACACTTTTTATACAGTAAATAACCCTCATATTTAGTCTTTTAAACCTCTTTTTGGCCTATTTGATTGGGCTTGGCCGCATTTCATTTGTTGGTTTCCAATTGGGCTTAATTGTATTTTTTAGTATTACTGAGAACTTTACACTGTCTCTGTATTTTGAGCATAACTTGAGTTATAGACATCTGAAAATTGTGAATCTAACCTTGTAGAAAATCTGAAAGAATTATCTACAACTTTGATTCAAAGCTCAAAAGCTAATTAGGAATTCCAGTGGGTCACTTTTAGCTTGGAAGTCAGCCCAGAGATGTTGTTGCCGAATCCTGACCCAGGTGAAGATATTGATCCATAACTTGGGCTGTGGACGTCGTCTGGACCTGAAATTGGTATCATTGAAAAGCTAAGACATAGAGATTCAACTCTCCTGAATACTGGTTCTCCAAATTATGCCGTTTTAATGGTATTTTTGTCTATCGAAGTCAACTAATGGGTCCAGAGAGCTGTTTAGACTTAAATGGGCCTAACTCCCTTATTCTAAGCCCAATTAGGCCCAAACTGGGGCCCAATTAAAGTTGAGGCCCAGGAGTTTAAATCTGACCTAAGGGAAATCTGGGTGTTCATTTAATTCTATGGGTTATAACTAGGTTAAGGAGGTAGACGTTTTTAGCATTCTAGGCTAGACAGCTTTTAGACATTTTTCTTTGCCTCTTTTGTTCATTGTGGAGACTCATTGATTTATGGCTTTCTTTCTCCATTGGAGCTCAAATTTTATGACCATGGAAGAGTAGAACCTTTGTAACCAAACTAGACTCCTCATGGAATTCGATTTGATTTTGATATTATGTACTTAATTGAATTAAGTTTAATGCAATTGTGTTCATCTTTGGATTTCTGCATTGTCTTGATTTTTATATGGATTATGGAGATTTCTATTGTTCTTATGAATGTTGAGGTGTGAAATAGAATTTAGATTGATTGATCTTTAATTCTGTTGCATGAATGCATTGAAGGTTTGCTAATTGAAGTTCGGTTTTAGGTTAAACAACTCATTACTAATTCTGTGTGATTATAAAGATTATTGATGCATGTGGTTAAATCGGATTCTGAATGATAATTTAGTAAGAACACTTAGTCATAATTAGAGATTTTAGTTGTGACTAAATTCAATTAGCAGTGTTGCATTAAGACTTGATTAACCATGTTCAATCTAGGATGAATCAAACCGGTTCTTGATGGATGTTTAGCTAGGTCGTGTTTTTATCAATAGATTTAATCCTTGTTTAATTCTGCAATTTAATATTTGACAATATATTCTGTGATTTAAAATCTCTTGTTAATAAACTTGAAGTTGTTAATTAGTCATTGCATTCTTTGGATTGATTGCTTTGTTAAATTTCGATTACTTTCTGATCATTACTTTTTGTCGATTACTTTATGTCGTTTACTTTCTGTCGATTACTTTCTATCCATTAATTTTTGTTGATTATTTTTTGTCAATTATTTTATGTCCATTACTTTATGTCCATTACTTTTTGTCCATTACTTTCTATCCATTACTTTCGGTTTACCACTTTCATTTACTTTCTATTGATTACTTTTGCAAATCAAACCCTCTGTTAATTAAACTCCCTAATTTGATTCCCTAATTAGAATGGTCCAATGGTTCGACTCGGTGTTACCTTATGCTGCAAGTAGCTTTGGTAAACTAGATATAAATTGATTTAATTTGATTAGCCTCGGCAACTCATCAAATTTTGGCGCCGTTGCCGGGAACTATTCTAGTTTTGATCAATCTGATTAGGAGTATAATTGACTGACTGTTAACTTTTTCATTAACACCTTTTGTTAATTTTTTATTTGATTGTTGAGTTCCATTTTGTCATAGCTTTTATTCCTTGGTGGTCTCACATTTTTTTTTTAAAAAAAAAATGTTTAGATACTTCAACTAACCTTATTTTGTTGTGTTTTTGCCTTTGTTTAGTTTATTTTGTGTGTTTCTATTTTTAGCCATTTTTGCCTTTGTTTAGTGCATTTTTGTGTATTTCTGTTTTAGTCTATTTCTGTCACTTTTTGTGTGTTTTTGTGTGTTGTTGTGTGTTTTCATGTGTTTTGGTATTAGGCCACTTAATGTGCATGGTGCATGACTAGGTCTTCCTACAGTGAATTGGGTGAGATTGATTTTGAAATTGATAAAATATTTCATAGCTTGTAGAGACAATCTAAGAGAATAGTAATTGATAATCTTGTGGTTAATTCTGTTGATAATTCTGTTATTAATATGACTGACAACATGAATCCTAATGTTAATCTTGTTGTCAATCTTGCTGCTAATAGGGCTAACAATAACATGCATGCTAGGACCCTTAAGGAATTAGTTGTTCCTGATGTTGCTTATCAACCTTTAGGGATTCAATACCCTAATATTGATGCTGCTTTTGAACTCAAATCTAGATTAATACACTTGCTTCCAAAGTTCCATGGCCTTGCAGGTGAAGATCCCCATAAGCATCTAAGAAAATTCCATGTGGTTTGTTCAACAATGAAGCCACAAGGGATTGTTGAAAAGCACATCAAATTGAGAGCCTTTCTTTTCTCCCTTGCGGATATAGCCAAGGATTTACTCTACTACCTTTCACAAGGGTCAGTGAAGAATTGGAATGATATGAAGAGACTATTTTTGGAGAAATTTTTCCTTGCCTCTAGGACTGCGGCTATTAGAAAGGACATATGTGGCATAAGACAGCTGTCAGGGGAGACCTTGCATGAATATTGGGAAAGATTCAAGAAGTTGTGCTCAATCTGCCATCACCATCATATTAGTGACCAGCTTTTGATTCAATACTTCTATGAAGGCTTATCACCTATGGAGAGGAGAATGATAGATGCTGCCAGTGGATGAACATTGGTGGACAAGACTCCAATTGATGCCAGGAATTTGATTGCTAATATGGCTATAAATTCCCAACAATTTAGTGCTAGAATGGTTCCTTCCACTAGAGGACTCAATGAGATTGTTGCATCACCTGCTGACCAACAGAGGATAGAGCATATGCTTGATGAGTTAACTTCATTGGTGAGGCAGTTATCCATGGGCCAACATCAACAACCAGCCATGCAACCAGAGCAACAAATATGACTTTGTGGCATCTGTGCTTGTTCCTCCCACTCCACCGATGCTTGTCCTACCCTTCAAGAAGATGTTTCTAACCAAACAACAGCAACAACCATTATTTTTCCCAACAAGTCTTAGTACCCTCAATCTCAGTACTACCAGCCCCATTAACCAAGAAATGACAATTTCTCTACCACATACAATCCTAGTTGGAGAGACCATTCTAACTTGAGATATGGCAACATGCAACCACAACAACAGCATAATTCTCAGCCTTACCAGTCATACCAAAATAGACCACCAGGATTCCAAAATAGACAACCATTTCAACCTGCCAAGGAGCAAGCTTCCACCTCTGGCCAATCTGCACCTAATCTGAAAGAGCTCATGAAGCAGTTAGCAGCCAATAACCTCCAATTTTAGCAAAGCACTGGAGCTACCATACAGAATTTGGAGACTCAAATTGGCCAACTAGCTTCATCAATTAATCAACTACAAGATCAAGGTTCTGGCCAACTTATCTCACAAACAGTTCCCAATCCAAATGGGAAGAATGTGAGTGTCATTATGCTGAGGTCTGTAAATTCTGTGCAAGTGCCAACTAAGCATAAACTTGCAAGCAAACCACAGTCGGTAGAGACAGCAGTTACTGATTCAGTGACCCTTAAATCCAAGAGCAACAACCTGCAGTACCTCTTCCCTTTCCACAGAGAGCCCTTCAATCTAAAAAATTGGATGAGACAGAAAAAGAAAGAGAGCTTCTAGACACATTTAGAAGAGTTGAAATCAACATTCCCTTGTTAGAGGCAATCAAGCAAATTTCAAAGTATGCGAAGTTCTTGAAGGAGTTGTGCACTCATAAGAGGAGGCTAAAGGGCAATAAACAAGTCAATATGGTCTAGAATGTTTCTGCCCTCATTCAACTTATGCCTCAAAAGTGCCAAGATCCTAGGACTTTTACTATACCCTGTGTCATTGGAAAATGCAAATTTGAGAATGTTATGGTGGACCTTGGAGCTTCTATAAATGTCATGTTAAAGTCAGTGTTCCAGTCACTTGGATTCAGACCTTTGCAATCAACAGGAGTAATGATTCAACTAGTCAATAGAAGTAATGCTTACCTTGTCGGACTCATTGAAGATGTGCTAGTCTGAGTTAATGAGTTGATCTTCCCAGCAGACTTCTACATTCTAGACATGGAGGGAGAACCAACAAGCAGCAGGACTCCAATCATTCTTGGGAGACCTTTCCTCAAGACCGCCATAACCAAGATAGATGTGCATGCATGAATCCTTTCTATGAAGTTTGGTGATAGTATTGTTCAATTTAATATCTTTGATGCCATAAAATACCTCATGGAAGACCATTCTCTTTACTGCATTGATATTATTGATGAGCTGGTCGATGAGGTCTATGATAGCTTTCCTTCTAAATTTTTTGAGTTACTGCTTTTGGATGATTCTATATGATGTACTGTGATAGTGATGTTGTTTGTTTTGCTTGCTCTGAGATTGCTGCATTCTTGAGAGATAATGATTCTATGTGCTGTAATTGTGGTGGTGATTCTGTTTACTTTGTTTGTTCTGAAATTGCTACATTCTTAGAAAGTGATAATTTTGTCACAGAGGCTGTGGTAGTTGATGATCCTGTAGAGGTAGTTGATGTGTATGAGGAGTTATGTGTTAATTTTCCTGATTTTGTGGGTTTAGAGGATTATGTCCAGTGTCATTCACGTGTTGATTGTGATGGTGATATGAGTTATGCTGTCTATGTTGAGATTTCTACATTTTTTAGAAATGATGATTCTGGTGAATCTAGTTTTACAGATTTTGAAGAAAACTCTCAAGGGGCAACCCAATGCTTCATGAAAGTGGTCTTTGACCCATGTATCTTGCTTTGCTTGTTGCAAAATAAAAGGAATATGATACCAACTCCAGGGGAGTTCTCTTTCTGATTATGTTTCTGTTATTGTATTTTGTTTTCAAATTATGTTTTTGTTTCTGTTATTGTTTTTTGTTTTCTGTTGTTCATTATGTTTTCTATTTTCTGTTTTTGTTCCCTTCTCTGTTTGCTATTTTTAGTGTTGTTCTGCATGTTCCAAATTCTCCTCAAACTTCTGCTTCAGCTTTTGTGCAAAATTCTGGTTATGTTTTCAATTCTGCTTTGTTGTTTTTATTGTCATTCTGCATGTTGTTCTAGCCTTCTTCTTGCATTTTCAATAGCACTTTGATAATTATAGAGTTTGTAAGCTTGAAGTAATTACAATTTTGAGGATTTTAGCATGATTGGATACTTTTCTTGCATCTTTTAGTTCACTAATTTGTGATAGAAATTGGTTTAATGAATTAAGCTTGATAGTGCATACCTAGTGAGTTTTTGAGCCTATTGTCATTCTCTATTTTTTTCTTGTGTGCATTACTCTCATGATGTTTGACACTCTATAACTTGTTTCACTTCTTTTTTAGATTACATTGTCATATGCATGCTTGAATGTGATGAAGGTTATCTTCTCTTTTCTTTTAGCTAACTTGCCAAATAACCTACCTAACATCTTTTCCCTTGATTTCCTCTATGAGCCTAATTGTTCTCATTCTTTCATTTAGCTCATTGCAAGCTTTTAGTGTAAAACCATATTTTTACCAACCTTAGAGAGTATGAAAACATTAGTTTTTGATGAGTTTTAATTTGTCTGGGACAGATAAAGTTTCAAGTGTGGGGGAGATTTGTGCTTTGAAAAACAATTAGCTATGTGAATTGAAAAGACAAAGTGAGCCAAAAGAAAAGAAAAAAAAAAGCAGAAAAATGCAAAAAGAGAATAAAAGTATTGGGTTTGCCGTCCAAAGAAGAACGAATGTGTAAAGAAAAGAAAAAAATTGCATAGAGCTTTTGGGTAAATTTTTATGCTTAGTGTTTATTTTTGACTCATCATTCTCAATGTTCTCATGCTCTCTTTAGTTTTAATTTGTCATATCCATGTTATCTATTTCATTCATTCATTCCCCTTGCCCCCCATTACATACTTAAATAAGTCATTCTGATTTGTGCATGCATGTGTTTGAAGTAGTGGAGATTAGAAAATAAGCAAGCTTATGGTAGTGTAATTTGTCATAAGATGTTTTGAGTGAAACACTTGCCCCTTAAACACTTGAGGGATTGAGAGTGTATCTTGTGAGGCTCTATCATTCTTAGTCTATTCAATTCTATTGAAATCACCATGCTTGTTTGTTGGAAATGCAAGGAATAAATTCATGAGTGTCTTTGATTCTTTTAAGTTTTTATTGTTCTTCTTGCTCACTTAACTTTTGCATTCTTGAAAGTTGTTGTTTAGAAATGTCTCTTAGTTGTTTTTCTTGTTCCCTAGTTTTACTTCTAGTTTGCTTGGGATGAGCAAAGGATAAGTGTGGGGAGATTTGATAATCATACTTTTTATACAGTAAATAACCTTCATATTTAGTTTTTTAAACCTCTTTTCGGCCTATTTGATTGGGTTTGGGCCGCATTTCATTTGTTGGTTTCCAATTGATATTAATTGTGTTTTTCAACATTATTGGGAACTTTATACTATCTTTGTATTTTGAGTATAACTTGAGTTCTAGACATCTTAAAATTGTGAATCTTACTTTGTAGGAAAGTGGAGAGAATTATCTATAACTTTGATTCAAAGATCAAAAGCTAATTCCAATGTCCAGTGGGTCATTTTTAGCTTGGAAATCAACCCAGAGATGCTGTCGCTAGATCCTGACCCAGGTGAAGATATTGAGTCATAACTTGGGTTGTGGGTGTCGTTTGGACTTGAAATTGGTATCATTGAAAAGCTAATACATAGAGCTTCAACTCTCATGAAGATTGGTTCTCCAAATTATGGTGTTTTAATTGTGCTTTTGTCTATCGATGTCAATTGATGGGTCTAGAGAACTATTTAGACTTAAATAGGCCTAACTCCCTAATTCCAAGCCCATTAGGCCCAAACCAGGGCCCAGTTAAAGTTGAGGCTAAGGAGTTTAAATCTGAACTAAGGGTAATCTGGGTGTGCATTTAATTCTGAAGGTTATAACTAAGTTAAGGAGGTAAACATTTTCAGCATTCTAGGCTAGACAACTTTTAGACATTTTTTTTTGCCTCTTTTGGTCATTGTGGAGACTCATTGATTTATGGTTTTCTTTTTCCATTGGAGCTCAGATTTGATGACCATGGAAGAGTAGAACATTTGTAAGCAAGCTAGACTCCTTATGGAATTCAGTTTGATTTTGAGATTATGTACTTAATTGAATAAAGTTTAATGCAATTGTGTTCATCTTTGGATTTTTGCCTTGTCTTGATTTTTATATGGATTATGGAGATTTCTATTGTTCTTATGAATGTTGAGGTGTGAAATAGAATTTAGATTGATTGATATTTAATTTTGTTGCATGAAACCATTGAAGGTTTGTTAATTGAAGTTCCGTTTTAGGTTAAACAACTCATTACTAATTCTGTGTGATTACAAAGATTAGTGATGCATGTGGTTAAATCGGATTCTAAATGATAATTTAGTAAGAACACTTAGTTAATTAGAGATTTCTGTTGTGACTAAATTCAATTAGCAGTGCTGCATTAAGACTCGATTAACCATGTTCAATCTAGGATGAATCAAACCAATTTTTGATGGATGTTTAGCTAGGTTGTGTTTTTATCAATAGATTTAATCCTTGTTTAATTCTGCAATCTAATATTTGACAATATATTCTGTGATTTAAAATCCCCTGTTAATAAACTTGAAGTTGTTAATTAGTCATTGCATTCCTTGGATTGATTGCTTTGTTAAATTTCGATTACTTTCTGACCATTACTTTTTGTCGATTACTTTCTGTGGATTACTTTCTGTCGTTTACTTTCTGTCAATTACTTTATGTCAATTACTTTCGGTGGATTATTTTCTATCAATTACTTTATGTCCATTAATTTTTGTTGATTACTTTCTGTCGATTATTTTCTGTCGATTACTTTTTGTCCATTACTTTTTGTCTATTACTTTATGTCCATTACTTTCAGTTTACCACTTTCATTTACTTTCTGTTGATTACTTCTACAAATCAAACCCCTTGTTAATTAAACTCCCTAATTTGATTCCCTAATTAGAGTGGTCCAATGGTTCGACTCAGTGTTACCTTATGCTGCAAGTAGCTTTGGTAAACTGGATATAAATTGATTAATTTGATTAGCCTCGACAGCTCATCAATTATTGTAATTTTTTTTTAGCTGTTAAAGTCTATACAACAAGGGTAGCCTATCCAGTATAGGACATGTAATACCCCAAATTCATACATAGTCTGTGATACATAAAATTAAATCATTGCTTTTGAGGCACCTACTAGCCAATCAAAGGAGTCAAGTATAATTCTTTTTTCTTGTGATTTAATTTCTATTTCACTAAGAAGACTTACAATTTCTATTTTTTTGTTTGGAAATTTAATTTTCTGGATATATAATCTCTATTTTACTGCACGATATTTGTTCTTTATTCTTCAGTCATATGCTTGCTACCTTACAAAGCGTGAAGCACATGTGGGTTGCTGATTTTACAAACTTGTGGCATTGGGAAAGTGTTAGTTGTTTTCATGGTGAATTGCTTGCATTTCCATGATTTTGTGCCCTCCATTCTTATAAAGGTCAACAAATTATTTTATTTTCTTTTTGTTATGGCTCCATTCCTTAAGGGAAGGTTCCTGCTTTGTACAGTTTTAATAGGAATAAGGAAATTTTCTTTTATTGGGTAGATCTTAGGAAGTAACCTTGGTTCCTTTTCTTGATTAAATGTATGGGAAATAATATATAGATGTCAACTTTGTTTCGACTACCTTTATTAGATGATGTACTTCTTGGTAAACAAATTTTATGCTATACAAGATTATTGGTAACATTCTACATAATTTTATGTGTAAATTTGCATATAGGTCAAACTTTAAAAAATGAATTAATTGACAGATTTTAGTTGGCGCATGGGTGTTATACTTACAAAAACATATTTAGAGAGTTAAACTTTCAAGAGACTCTATTATATTTGTCTGCCTCAATTAACACTGACTATGATCTTAACACTTTATTATAAAGAGAAATTTAAATTATTATCTTGATTATAGATTACTTTTTCCGTTGGTGAGCATTTTCATAAAATGTTAGGATGCTAACTAATTTTGAAATGTGATTTCTATTAAATCTATCCATCTTAGAACGTTTACTCTGTGTAATTTTTATTAAATTCTTTTGGTTTCTCATTCTAATTATTTTCTTCCATTATTTTTTTTGGAAAATATTGATTATATATATATCCTTTCAATTTGTAGAATATTCTATTGGCAGATATCTGGATGTTAGTAGGTTAAAATGCATTACAATGTACTACAAACTTGGAAGTATGCTGTGTATGAATTCAGTCGCTCTAAAATTAGGATGAATTAACAATAACTTAAAATGTATTGTTTTAATTGGCTATGTATGTGAAAAAGGATCACAACAAAATAGCAAACTATGTTGATTATTTTATTGTTGGGGTCTTCCAAAGGATAGAAAGATAGGGTGGTATTTTGGATACGGAATAAGAGAGAACAAATAAGTGTGCTTGAGATAGAAGTAAAAGTACCTCAAGGGAAGCAACGATCATCAATGGCTCCATTGTCAAATGTAATTGTTGAAAGCACAAAAACATCTCCCAACACAGTTGGGAGAATGAAAAAAATTACCAAAACCAAAGGGTTAACCAAAATATAAATAACATAAAATTTGAAACCAAAATAGCATATGGCAAGATGATTCTATATGTAACAAATTTTTATTGTGAAACTTAAGTTATGCTAAAGGGCTTCCTAAAAGAATAATTGGCTTTCCCTAGTCTAACAAAAACCAAAAGAAAAATGTGAATGAGCTGCATTCAGTTCTTCAACATTCACTAACGTTCAAAGCATGAAAAACCTTTGCTGGGAGCATAAATGCTTAGCCATATACATAACCAATTGCAAGTTTAAATCAAATATATTCACCCAAATGTAAATGGAGCAACTAAAGTAGCGGGAAAGACAAAAATCAAAGGCTTTTAGTGAAAGCAGCTCAACCATGTAAGACACATTGAGTCTCTGATCTAATATATTGTGCCTGCTAATTTTGGTGTTCGACTTGCAAAGAGGCCGTGCAATATTTTTAGAGGAAAAATAGAAAATCTAGAGAGTAAATGTAAAAAACAAGGAAAAAAATATTCACCAACCCCACAATATATAAATGTATAAAAATAATAAAAAAAATATTCTAGAAAAGCACTGTCTTTGAGTAGAGAAAAAATGGCTTCCAAGATGCCTTGGGCTTCAAGGGTGGCTTTTTATCTTATGATCTCTAATTTTCACAAAGGTTTTTCCCACTGGTAATTCAGTCTTCTTTATGAACGGCTATCAAGAGACGAGAGGGAACGTAGAAGCTGTGAATACCTTTGAAATGTGTAGGACAAAAGAAGTATGAATCAAAGATATGCATAGGAAAAATAAAAATTGGTAATAAAAGAATTAAAGAAAATTGTTGAAGTACGGGGAGGTTGAAAAGCGGTTGATAGAAGCATATAGGAAAAATGAAATATGGCATCAAGATGAAGATCAAAGTAAATGATACATGGGAAAGATAAGAGTTAGCATGGGAAGAGAAGAGAATAAATGGTGAACAAAAATGATTACATGTGTAATTAGAAGACAAAGATAATAAATAGATGTGTATAGACTAAAATGAGGGAAGAATGAAGTTTTGGATGGAAAAAATGAAAAAACTGAACCATCATTGAATAACACATGAAAAAAAAAAAATTACTGCAATATTTCTGCAACTCTTCTACTTTAGTATAATTTATATATTTATAAATTCAGTTAATTCATTGGGTCTTCCTACTAAAGATAATGGTATGAAAAGAAATAGGGGTGGGAATTAGAGTAGAAACAAGATTATCCACACAAAATAATGGTAATAAAAATACATCATGTATAAGAAGAATAAGGCGAATATGGAATTGGATAGAAATTTTAAGATTAATTCAATGAAAGAAGTTTCAAAAAAATGAAACATTCCTTTTCTTTTCATTCTCATGATTAGGTTCATTTTCTTTTTAAAAAATTGATTGCTCAGAGAATTAGCTAGGAATGTCAAAAATTAAGATGTTTCATTTTGATATTTAAATAGATACTATGGCCAAGTTTGATATATTTTTGTTAGATAAGTTCCTATATAGGTGATCTTCAACATGTTGTGGCTATGTATTTCCTGAAATGCATTATCATCAGTATTATTAGCAATTATTATCACATCCAAATATGGAGACTTTGATATGGAAATATTTGTGTTTTAGATAAGATCTTTAGGGTGCCACTTGCTCAGTATGGTGATATTCAAGAGACATGATTGTTTGGAGAAATACCACAACTAAAGTTTATACAGCAAAAACTAGGTATGATTGGTTAATATCTAAGAAAAAAAAATCAGATGGATACCCAAAGGTGGAACTAGGTGTGGAGGCTTGCAGCTCTAGAACAAGTGGCTAATCCTACATGACGCCATACCCACAAATTGGTTTCGTCCTCGCAGACACCTTAGTCAAAATTCCTTATGCAACATGTGCAAGTTTGATATAGAAAATACATTGCATTATCTTAGGGCTACTATAAATCACGTCTATATGAGTTTTGGTGTAGAGAGTAGCTTTGGGGAAAAATATTTGAATGCTTGGTTTTATACAAATGGGAATATAGGAAAGGGGATAACAAAGTTGCACATTCTCTTCTACTACACGTTGTGGTGGATATGGAGAACGTGCAATGAATAGGTTTTTGAAGGACATAGCACTCTGTTGATGGTGAGTGTTAATAAGATCAGGCAATGGTTTAACTTGCAGTAAAGTTTTTCTGGAAAAGTGAGAAAGCAGGAAAGGGATGTGCAATGGATACATTGACAGTCTCCAAGTATAGAGACCATTAAGCAAAATGTCGATGGTGGTAGTTTTGGGAACCTAGGGAGATCAGGTTTTGGAGGGGTTATTTGAGATCGTCAAGGGGACGGCTTAGTGGTTTATGTGGCTTTATAGGCATGGGTAGCAATCTGAAAGCTGAATTTACTACAATAAGGCATGGTCTAATATTATGTTGGGATAAAGGTATCAGAAAACTATATGTGAATCAAATTCCCAAGAGGCAATGCACTTGATAGACTTTGTTGATGTGACCTTCCATTTTTATGGGTGTATTATCAATGATATAAGACATTTGCTTAAAAGGAGCTGAGAGGCGAAAGTGATTCATGTGTTAAGACTGGCATACCAAAGAGCTGATTAACATGTTAACTACAATTTACAAGCATATGGTTTTGTTCAAGTTTAAAAATATTTTGCATTGCTTAAAAAAGAAAATTTGAGAACTTAATATTTTGATGACTCTGAAAACAAAATTTGTTTGAAATTGCAGAGAAATTGTAAAAGCACAATCTATGTACTAATATACTATAGGAATCTATTGAACTTAACTCTTACAACAAGAAACTTAAACCTAAGTCATCTATAAAACAGGAAACCAAATGTAAGTATACTACAAATTATTAACAAGCTATATTTAAGGATTAAGGATCCTTATTGAAATTTTCTAAAATTTCCTATGAGTGCATGAAGTTATTTGATTAAAAAGATGAGTTGTTGATTATTTATTTATTTTAGACACAAGTTTCTTTTTCAATGACATTTGATTATAATTTTCAATCGTTTGCTATGGAATCATATTATAAAAAGTCTTTTTGTTTAATGGCCTTAGATAAGTTTATTGAAGAATAAGACCCATTGATAGCAAGAGCTATAAATCATTATCTTGTTTACTTGCAAGTACCTATGCTGGCATGAAAGCTATTGCTGGAAACATTGGTAGCACTAAAAACACGAACAAAAATAGTTCATTGGGCTGTATATAACATAGCATCTTCATTGGAAACATTAGTCAGTGGCTTCAAACTTTGGGTTCTCTTGAGATAATATTGATCTAAAATTTTTTGTCTAAGTCTCTTTGGATTCTAGGGAATTTCCTTCTAGAGCTGTCAAGTCTGAATGGACTTAATAGCTCAATTCTGTGTTAAAACATATTGATAATGCGTGACATATCCCAGAGTTTACTGAGCCTATAGCATACTCTTCAATCAAGCTTATATGACAATGCTACTGTAAGAATTTTATATTTATAATGTATTTAGCACAACATATGTAGCATTATTAGCTGACCTATGAGTTGCTACGTGTCTTTCGATGAGCTTAGTTATTGGTATAACTTGGACATACCTATAATATTTCTCACAAATGCAGAATGGCTTTTTTTAAAAAAATAAAATTGTAATGCCATTTTGAGACATGCTTTAAGGGATACTTTGATAAACTCTACATAAATGGGCTCTTTTTTCTTATGTCCAGATTCAAAAATGGATCCTTTGAATGTGACTATTGTTTCTATTGTTATGTAAAGTCAATACTACCATTCTACCATCAACCATGAATATAGTTTTAGATGCTAAAGAATTGTCTACAGTCCTCAGCCTTCCTTTAACAAGGAAGACAAACAAGAAAATTGTATCTTAGGTATTGCTATCAATGGAAGAAAAATAATTTTCAAATAAAATTCTACCATCAACCATGAATATAATTTTAGATGCTAAAGAATTGTCTACAGTCCTCAGCCTTCCTTTAACAAGGAAGACAAACAAGAAAATTGTATATATCTTAGGTATTGCTATCAATGGAAGAAAAATAATTTTCAAATAAATTAAGATAAATTAGTTGTCAATGGATTGTTTTGTTTGTGCAATTTGGTTTGGATTATGAGAGGCTTATCTATCACAAAGTAGGTATTCTTCTACAAGTCTTTCATTGTTCATAATCTTTAGTGAAGAAGTTATTGTTGAAGCTAGTAGTTGCCACACTTCCTGACAGTGAATGGACATCATGAGTGTCTTGCAGAGAGAATTACTAGCTTATGGTGGTCTTGCGCGAGGCCTTTGTGAATGTGAAAAAGTTATTCAGAAGTATGCTATAGTGCTCTATGTTCTAGAATAAGTTTGTTACCATCCTGACTAGAATAAGACACTTGGAGAGTGGGCTGGCATAGGTATTCTAATGATTGTAATTATTTATATTGCTCTATGCAAGACTTACATTATCTTTAGGTATGGTGTGGGTTTGTCTTTTGTGCTTGAAGCTATTTGTATGGTTTTTAAATCCTTATTTGTATTAGTTTTATTGATTTTAAGACTAATTTACTATCCATTATGTTGGTAGAAAACTTTTTAGTGTTATATTTTTTGTTTCATTCTCATTGGTCTAATTTTAAGATATCCGATTTTATTTTCACAATATCAGTGAATCTACAAGACATAAGAGTGAAGGGTCCATTGGGATAACTTTCACTTACTTATCCTCAAGAAGTAAAACTTGAGAGTGGAGTATGGGGCTTTAAAGGTTAGTAAGGTAGTGGAAACTGAAAGGGCCAATCAAATGCATGGCCTTTTCAAGTACATCATCTTCCTCACCCTTATTTTAACGTGAGTTGTTTGATTTTGTTTCTGTTTAAAACCTAAACATATGCTAATCATTATTGCACTTTTTTTCCTTTAATATATAACTCCTCACTAATAACAAGTTAGAACAAAAAAGTTTAGATGATATTTGAAACAAGAGACATTGCGAGAGATTTAAGTTTATAACCTGAGCAGTACCTTCTTACCACGATAAAACATTTTGAGCTAAATGTTCATGGTTAATATATGTATATGGTTGCCATCTAAATTTATGGTGGAATATTTTGGACAGTCATTTTGGAAGGGAACCCGTCATTAAGAAAATTTTTCGAAGAAGGAAAAAAGAAATTAATAGAAGTCATAAATTATATTGGCAACTGGGTGCTAGATGTTTATGATTGAGAACTTTCATTTCAAGGGCTCTCTCTTTTCCTATCTAAGGTGCACACATATGTACTAATAAGTTTATATTCTTTGCAGCTTCTTGAGCTAGTGATGACAATATCATTAATCTTATTCCCTATGTTCCCCATTATTAGAGTTGATAGTTCTGGGAAATGTCTATTTTGTATTAATGAACTTGAGATATAGTATGCTAAGGCATTCGACTAATGTTTATATGGAAATGTGTTTACGTTCTTAAGTGCTTATGACACTAATTATTTTTAATTATTTTAAAATTTATCAAATTGTAATCAAATAATTGGGATGTGACATTTATTATAAATAGGAAAGAAACCATTACATGTCCTATTTAAAGATAAACAAGAGGGGCAATTTAATTTTGGGTAATTAATTTTTGGGATAGGATGAGAATGAGAACTAAATTATTTTACTAACCACTGGGGGGTCAATTATTTATTAATAAAGTGTTAGTATGTTTGTCTAGGTAATCAATATAGGAAACTCTTTCCGATCAATGAAGAAATTTGGAATTCTCTTTTCCTATGTTTGATATAAAAAATGGTATAATATAAGATACTCTTGTGATATTTGAATGAAAAATAAATGTCCTACCATTGGTCATGGAGTTATATATATCTATTATAACTTTGCTTTAAATCTATACAAAGTAATAATAATTATTGGATGACAAGGATACTCTTATTATGTTAGAATTTCTCTGTCATATTTAAATATAAATGGATTGGAATGAATATGAGTTGGGTAATTGATAATTGAGATGGAAAGGGAACAAAAATCAAAATTATAACTAGGTCTATGTATGGTTTTTGGGGGAAAAAAATTAAATAACCTATAGCACTAGGGAAAAGAATGGGGTTAGACCATGGGTACAAGTTTTCTAAAGTTCTAATAGGATTATAATTTGTATAACCACTAAACCAACCCTAACGGTGATTCAATAAGATTTCCTATAGCTCTTGGAAAAAGAGTGGGATTAGACCATGTGAAAAAGTTTATATTGAACTCAACTCTTACAACAAGGAACCTAAACCTAAGTCATCCATAAAATAAGAAACTAAATGTAAGTACTACAAATTAAAAAGTACATTAACAAGTTATCTTTAATGATTATGGATCCTCATTAAAATTTTCTAAAATTTCCTATGAGTGCATGAAGTTATTTGATTAAAAAGATGAGTTGTTGATTATTTCTTTATTTTAGACACAAGTTTCTTTTTCAGTGATATTTGATTATAATTTCTAATCATTTGCTATGGAGTCATATTATAAGAAGTCTTTTCTTTTTTTGGCCTTGGATATTTTATTGAAAAATAATGCCCATTGGTAGCAAGAGCTATAAATCAACTCAGTAGATCTCAAGGTTACAAATATTTCATATTTATTTTGGCCTTTAGGAATACAAAGATGATATTGGCATACTAATCAAGAGCACTACTTACTACAAGTAGACAAATTGAGACTACTATAACAATGAATTAAGTACTTATAACACTAATTATTCATTTTTGAAAAAAAAGTATCAATAATAATCAAATAATTGGGATATGACATTTATTATAAATAGGAAATGAACCATTACATGTATTTTTTTTTAAAGATAAACAAGGGCAACAATTTAATTTTGGGTAGTTGATTTTTAGGATAGGTTGGTTATGAGAACCAAATTATTTTACTAACCATTGGGAGTCAGTACTTTATCAATAAAAATATTAGTATGTTTATGTAGTTAATCAATATAAGAAACTCTTTCCTATCGATGACGAAATTTGAAATTCCTTTTTCTATGTTTGATATAAAAAATAGTATAATATAATATACTCTTGTGATATATATTGACAAAGAAAAATGGATAAGGTGGGAGTATAAATAAATACAATTATTTGTAACATGACCTAAATTTGAATGAAGTTTGGTTTGGTACTTTGGTCATTTACTTATCATAGGAGCATTAAGAATGTGGAGGTCCAAAACAGATAGCCCACAACAAGATACAATGCAGTGTACACATAGGTTATAAAGATATGTTATTAAAGAATACGATAATGATTGGTGTTTATCCTAAACAACATATAATGTATACTTGCTATTTTCCTCATACTCAAAAGTGACTTTGTATATCTCAAGTCATTAGGTATAGTAATGTTGCAATTTTAGGATCAATCCAAAATTGTGTGGACTTAGAAAAAGACGTTGACATTTTCAGTTCAAATTATACATCATAGATTTTTTGAGTATGATATTATCTTATTATGTATTTATTTAATATTCATGTGGAGGTCCAAAACAGATAGCCCACAACAAGATACAATGCAGTGTACACATAGGTTATAAAGATATGTTATTAAAGAATACGATAATGATTGGTGTTTATCCTAAACAACATATAATGTATACTTGCTATTTTCCTCATACTCAAAAGTGACTTTGTATATCTCAAGTCATTAGGTATAGTAATGTTGCAATTTTAGGATCAATCCAAAATTGTGTGGACTTAGAAAAAGACGCTGACATTTTCAGTTCAAATTATACACCATAGATTTTTTGAGTATGATATTATCTTATTATGTATTTATTTAATATTCTTTCAAATGTACTATGAATTCATGATTAATATTTTCAATGGATTGCATCTACGGTTCAAAATATAAAATCTATAATTTGTATTTTAGATCACATAGATTTATATAATTTATGTTTCTATAATCACTTAAATTCCATCTTACATCCCGTTGCTTGGGGCCTATGCCTAGAGCTAGTAAAATGGGCTGAGCCCGGTGGGTCTTGATAAAATGGTGGGTTAGGTTCCAAAATCATAGGCCCGTTTAAAATCGAGTCAATTTGGCCCGGCCCGATTGGGTTCAGGTAAGGTTGGCCCGATTGNTTTTTTTTTTTTTTTTCCTTTCAGCTTTCAATTGCCATTTGCTGATTCATTTTGCAATCCCTAACTCAAAATCGCACTTCTCCTTCTTTCCCTCTCTTATCGTCTTTGTCGATCGAGAGCTCAAGTCCAGCAACACTTCTCCTTCTCCTTCTCCGCCTCTCCTCAGTCCTTATTGACTCACTCCTATGCTCTTTCTGCTTCTACTCTGAAAATCAGGTACTCATTTCTATTTTATTTTTAATTTGGAAATGTTATTTATGGAGTATGGGTTAATGGTAATGGGTATGAATTTTTTGTTATGGGTTAATGCCGATTTCTGCAATTATTTCACTCTCTTGCATTCTCATTTTCGTTTTGCTTGTTAAAGATTTAGAAGGCTACTAGAAACGCTAGAAGTTAGATCTTCTCTCTGAGGTTTGTCCTTGTCATGCTAATGTGACGTATTTAGTAGTTTCTGTGCATATGCTTGTGGAATTTAGTGATAGGTCTTCTTCTATTTTCTATTTCGCCCCTCCTCTCTGGTAAATAGATGCTGTAATAGAAGTATGAGCATTGCCCTTATATTTTATTTGCACTTCTCACCGGCTCTTGAAACCTTGCAAAAGCAACTAGGGTATGTCTTTTTTCTTTGTTCTTTCAATTTTCTTGGTATTTTTGTCTTGTTTGCTTGCGGGAAAAAAATTTCACTGGAAACCAAACGAATTTGGAGTATTGTTTTCTTTATTTGTGAATCACAATAATATGGCAGCCCTGCAGTTGAATATGTATGAAAATGATAAAAATGTGTGAAAGGTGGTAGATTAAATTTGAAGGAGCTATACAGATAATAGAGTCTTTGTCATAAGAATTTAGAAATGAGGTTCAGTTTGTCTTAATGTAAGTAAATTAGGTGGCAATTCACCAATAATGTCAGCTGATCAACCCAACTAAATGCTTTGGAACTTAGTATCATTTGGAGTTTACACAATTACCAATCATTGTCTTAATGGGAATACTTTGCCCAAAAAATTGGAAGTTTTCTGTCTTCAAGACAAAGCACGATCCGGAACCTTTTTTGCATTATTTATTCTAACGTTGTTTAGATATTTTCTTCCTTAATAATCAAAGTTGATTTCTTTATTGGAGATATTTCATCTAGCTTGCAATTCCTCATTTATGTAGAAATTATAATGACAATGATAGCACAAAATCTTCATTCTTCCAGAAATTACAATAAACAAAGAGGATTTAAACAAGGTCTCTTTATTTCTCTTTTCTTGTTGTCTTTTTTCATTTCCTTTTCCTTTTTTTCCTTTTTGTGAATGACTGTGAGACATGGCCAACGATAAGGCAAGTTGCTCTAAAATGTTCCTCACATAAAAAAGGCAGTGAACAAGTGGCAACAAGAATTGGGATTACTGTGAATAACTCATTGTTTGATTGTTGCTTTGAGCTATGATCATTTAAACTTGGTTATTGGTTTGATTATTATTTATTCTTCAGAATTATGAAAGATGTTAATGGCTCTAGAATGCCTACTATTTGGAAACATTTTGAAAATATTGATGTAGAAGATGAAAATAAGTTATTAAGAGCTTATTCAATATGTAAGGCTTGTGAGAAAGTTTATCATTTACATCCAACAAAGTGTGGAACAAGTTATTTATGGTGTTATTTGCACAAATATTCATATCAAAATACAAGAGTTTTGAGACATTAATAATTTATTAGATTTGTTTTAGTCAAGATTCAAGTGATTTGATTGTTGTGCTAAATATTTTTTAATTAGTATGTGGTTAATAATACTTTAGTAGTTTATTATTATAAGTTTATATGAGTTTGTATTTTAATTAAGTATGTTAATATTTGATATTTCATAATCAATATATTCTCATATTCTCTTAAAAATAAGAATGACAAAAAAATATTAAAAAACAAATTTTAGCCCACAACTTAAAGTGAATTGGGATTTTGCTGGTTCGATGAGAATTGGGCCATTTTAGCTTGACCTATTTTGGCCCACGACCCGGCCCTAATTAGCTGGGCTGGCCTGTTACCTATCTCTACTTGTGCCTGTCGCCGGGCGGCCCGCAGGAATAGTACTAGTAAAATCTTCTTAAAAAAAATAAAATACAACCATGCCAAATTGAACGGTGCTGATTCGCAAGAAAGCCAAAACATCTTCTCGTTCGTCGTTCCCTCTCTCTCTCTCTCCTTTCTCTTCCCGGTCGGCTGCCTTGCTGCCTGCACATNCAAATCTATTGCTCTTTCTGGTTTCTCTTCATCTTATTTTTTCTCTGAGCTTCAAAGTTTGCATATAATGAATTAGGGTTAGATCTTCTTTTGTGCTTTATTTTTGTTCCCCTTGATCAATTGGAGAGTATTGTTTTCACGCACGCTCTGGCACTAACGGTACGCGATTTTAATCTATATATTTTGATTGTGTTTGAACTTAAAATCGTAATCAAAGTATATAAAAAAAAAACTTGATATCTTGATCCCTTCTTTATATTAGTCTTCGTACAAATCTATTGTCCTTTCTGCTTTCACTTTCTCTTAATTTTGTCAAACATGAAAAGCTTGCAAATATTGAATATGTGTTATATATATCTTCTTTTTTGCATTTTATTTTTGAGTTTGAATTTGATCAACTATCTATACAAAATATCACTAAATAGAAAATATCATATCACTGAGGTACTAAAGTAATTAAGCTCTTTTTTTTTAGTACATGAAATTAATTAATTAAGCTCTTTTATTGACAATAAGTGCTTTTAATAATTTTTATATATACATAACAGCACATGATTCAATGATTATGTAAAACTCTTTATGAATAAATCAAAATTAAATCTTTCATTTTTGTTCCCCTATATGTGAAAATGTATAGTACATTTTTATAGGATACGCTCATTCAAAATCAATTTTAACTATAAGTTTTTATTATAAAAATAATCTTCTTTAGTATAAAATAACAAGAGATTATTCCCCTTAACCTCTAGAACTTAAAGAAAAGATCAAAAAGTGCTGAAAGTATATGCTTTTTAGGGAGGGGCTTGTCATTTTGTGAAAATAACTAAAATATCTCATAGTGCTATATGATTATTTCATTTATATTTGAATATGATAAATGCATATATGAACAGAATAACGACATAACAACGAGAGGTATTTTGGTTATTTTTTATAGTGTGACAGACACCTCCTTAAAATTTTTATCCCTTCTATACTTTATGATCTTTTCTTCTAAATTTTAGAACCCTTAAGTTATTCTCTCAAATAACAATATTAACAAAGAGAAAAGATTAAACCTCCAAGTTAATTGTGTAAAGGAATCCATATTAGTTAATGGGGTTAGTTCAACTTGTAGCCTAATAAGGATTAAAATAATTTACTTTTAAGGCTCATATTTAATTCTAAAATTGCTAACGT
>QAOA01001274.1:1022-31896 GCA_003255065.1 Cercis canadensis
TTGGTTTGGGTTTCATCAAGTTTTGTCCATAGCCCAATCAATTAAGAACTTTTATTAAAAAAAAAAAAAATTGAGTGAAGTAATTAACATTAGCAAAATAAAGAAAAAAAAAAAGATAATGGATTAATTAAGAACATTCCATACCAGAAACATAATCAATTAAGCACATTTTACTTTGTTAAAAAATTCAAATTCAAATAAAAGAGAAAAAAATCATTTTTACCACATTATTTTTTTCTTTCAATTTTTCTTTTCAGGTAACAAGGGAGAGCACTGCTCTATAGAAGGGGAAACCACAAAAGAGTCGAGCGGGAATTAGATCCCATGACGGGTAAGTTCACAACATACCTAATGGCATCGGCTAGCTACCACTTGGGCTAAAGTTTGCGGTATAAAGTTTTATTATTTTATTGTACAAATAAAACTTACTAGTAACTTTATTTTTATGCTTGAATTGTTTTTTTTAAAAAAAGAAATGATAATTTTACTTATTTTAATGAGATTAGTACAAGCACACATTATAATATTATTTTCTTAACATATTTTCTGTTATGATTGATACATGTCATATATATTCATAACTTTTTAATGTAAACAAACAAACAAACAAAAAACCTTATGTTTCTATATAAGGACAGTGTAATATGTACAATATCATACATTGTCAAAATATAGGTCGCATGAGTTCAAGTTTGTTTCTTTAATTAAATGTATCCAAGTCCTATGATATTTTAGAGTTTTAAACAATTGTTGTATCTCAATCTCAATGTTGCATCTACCTATATCTCATGCTATATGTGTTTTTTTTTTTTTTTGGTTTCTATTATAACACATTGAAAATGTTTACTAGTGTGTGTTTGAGAGTTATTTTTTTGGAGGAAAATGAATGGAATGAGGGAGCTCTCTCCCTTGTTTGAGAGATTGAATTAGATATCTATTGCAACACATGTTCCAAGCATCTTGGGGGAGCAAATATTTTTAAGTTGCATCCAACATGAAAAAGTAAAGAGAAAAAAAAAAATGATCTTCTTGCTCCAAGCTTGTGGCTTAGTCTTCTCAGGCCAGATCCTCTAACTTGCTCACACTCATAACCAGCATCAATTAGATTCAAAAATGGCTCATAAAAACATAAGAGTACAAGTTAAACGAAACAGTTCTAAAAATCCACCAAGATAGCCAAGCAAAATGACTCCAAATAATATGAGATATAACCTAAAAGTAGTCCCAAAACCAATGCAAACAGTGCCTAAAAAATTCATAAAGTGCAAATTAGGTCCACTTTGGATGAAAATCGGGAATACAAGAAAGAGAATTTATCCTAAATTTTTTTACAAAAAATAGGCACAGGTCTCCCAGTTCTAAGAAGACAAAAATCATTTAATTTGGAGCTCTATAGCTGTAGCTAGAAATAAAAGATCGAGTGTGACAGAGAGCACTGACAAACTCGACAGTGTAAAAAAAATGGAAAACTTTAAATATAAAATGGGAAAAAATGAAAAAAAAAAAATTGATTCTGAAATTTTACACAAGAGAAGCACACATCTTCCGATTCTAAGAAGACAAAAATCACTTAACTTGGAGCTTTGTAACTTCAGTTAAAAATAAAAGAACGAGTGCTGCTAATGTGGACTAACAGAAACGAAAATGAACACATATAAACAGCAATCTTTTTATGTGGTGGATAAGTAAAGCATAAAGCTCATGTTCGATGACATACACAAGTGTAATACAAAAGACAGTATGGTAGTGGAAATATAACAAATGGCAAATCACATGTCCACATTCTCACATTCTAACATCAACTCAAAAGTACTTTATGTTGGCCCCACGGTTCTCCGATCCTAGTTTTGATGATAACAAACAATCTTACTTATCACTAACCTTAATATGGTTGTTTAAGTGTTTTATTAATAATAGGTTAGTGATCAACTTAGGTCAAGAAGAAGAACGAGTTTCTGCCTCAGCGAGAACCAATTCTCGTATGAAACTTGTTTCCCTCAGAAGATCATCTATGCTGATGTGGCAGTAAAGATTTAAAGATATTTTTGAAGTTCAAGAATATTCAAAAAATAAATGACAAATCAATCAAATGATTGGACTTTTGAAGCAATCAAATAAAAAATGAGATGTTAAGAATATAAAAAGGAAGTTTTTCAAAGAATGAGCTATATTAGGAAAGAAATCAATGATGAATAAAAGGACTCCTAAAATAGCACAAATTGACAACCACAAATTGAGAAGTTTGTCTTCAATTCAAATGGTCATCTTCTTCCTCTAGACTCCTATAAAATCGAAAACCCAAGGTTTGGAAAATCAAGAAGAGAAGCCATCAAGCAAGAATCACATTCTGTTGTACAACCAATTTTATTCTCTTCTTCCAACTATGTAACTTCTTGTTAGATTTCTTGTGAGAGTTGTTATCTTTCGAGCAAAGTCCGTTGGGATTATTGTAATAGATTTCCTGTGAGAAATATGGGGTGACCTTTGCTTTCTTTGTCAGAGGGAGAGAGTTTATGGTTAGCTCTTAAGAAACCGGTGAAAAAAGTTACTAGTGAGCTCTTCGTAAAACCAGCTTAGAGAGTTACTAGTGAGCTTTTGTAAAATTAGTTTTAGTGGGTTTTTGGTTAGCTCCTATAAAACCAAAGATTGCAGAAAGCTTGGATAAATAACCTTGACTGCTAGTGGAACTCTAGCCTTGGAAAAGTGGACGTAGGCATTGTTTGACCGAACAACTATAAAAACATTAGGCTAAATCACTTCTCCCTACTCTCTTTATTTTCTACTATATGCTGCATAAACTACTTTTATGTTCAGTTGACTAGTTGTGACTTAAGCTTATTGCTGAAATTTTGATTATGCATGGTTTTGAGCTAATTCTATCTTGATCAAATATTCTATCTGCATTGTCACTTTCAATAGCCAACCTGTGCTGTTACACCAATTACACTATGACCCAAAAACATGCAATGTTTTTTTTTATTTCAGATAGTGGATGGGAAGCAAGGGTTGGCTCTCACCCCCTGCATTCCTTTTTTCATCCAAAAATCTCATTCCCCCGATTTGGGGGTTTGGAGAGGGAATGGTGTAATTTTACTGTTATACTCGTATTCTTGCCAGGATGCATGTCGGTATTCAACTAGTGCAAATGCTTCTCCCATGTGCTAAAATAGTAGCCAAAGATACATCCCACTTTCATGCTTTTATGTTCTTCAGCTGTACAAAAGAAAGAAAAGGATTTTCTTGATTTATCAAATATCTATGGGGACTCTACCTCACCCGTATGAAAAGGGTAAAAGCAGAAAAAAAAAAATTTACTTGGAGCTTGGAGCATAACTAACTTTTGATTTGGTATTATTGCGAAGATCTCAAAAAATTGAGTTACCAAGTATAAGTCACATTCTCAAATTGTTAATTAAATTTGAATTTAATATGGTCAAAATAAAATATTATCTATTTTTGGTATATTTTCTGTATTGTTTTATTTATGCATTTTACAATGAACTAATTGTTCTAGCACATACTGGATAACTCAATTTTTTAAAATTTTCGCGATGGTACTAAAATCAAAAGTTTGTTCTACTCCAAACTCTCAGTAAAATATTTTTTCTATTTTTACCCCTCTCATTTGGGTGAGGTATGAGAGTCATTCTTCTCAATATTGTACAAACTCAATTTTTTAAAATTTTCGCAATGGTACTAAAATCAAAAGTTTTTTCTACTCCAAACTCTCAGTAAAATATTTTTTCTATTTTTACCCCTCTCATTTGGGTGAGGTAGGAGAGTCATTCTTCTCAATATTGTACATTTGCATCTTATTTACACATCTACGGCACTTTTGAAAAAATTTCCTTCACTATGGCAGTTTTTTTTTTTTTTTACTTTTCATGTTAAGTGTTGAATTATGGGATATATTGGAGTGACGAATTTTCACTGAAGTATCTGTGGAGTGTTGCATTTGGGGTTTTTTTTTTTTTTTTTNTCTTTTTTTTCCTTCATGGCTTCAAAGTGTCGAATTTTGGAGTTCTTTTGAGTGCCGAATTTTTAACTCCACCATCTCTGCTAAAATCTCTGCAATTCGTAGAACCAAGCCACTCAAAATTCATGCAAAGCTGCCATTGAAGTTTGACCATGGGCCATCTATACTTGCAGTCAAATGGAGTTCAATTCGTAGAACAAAGCCACTAAAAATTCATGCAAAGCTGCCATTTCGAAGTTTGACCATGGGCCATCTATACTTGAAGCCAAATGGAGTTCACGTGGACTCCCCCAATGCCACACCCTTCATGCTTTTTTTTTTTATCAAAAAAAAAAAATTGGCCAAAATGCGGCACTCTAAAGACGGTGGAGTTCAAAATTCGACACTTTGAAGCATGAAAAAAAAAAAAAAGGGTCAAAATACGACACTTAAAAGGAGATGAAGGTGAAAATTCGACACCCAAAGAAGCAAAATTCGACACTTTTAAGCCATGAAGGAAAAAAAAAACCCTAAAATGCGACACTCCACATATGCTCCAGTGAAAATTCGTTACCCCAATACATCCCATAATTCGACACTTAATATGAAAAGTTAAAAAAAAAAAAAAACTGCCGTAGTAAAAGAAATTTTTTCAAAAGTGCCGTAGATGTGTAAATAAGATGCAAATGTACAATATTGAGAAGAATGACTCGAGGTAGGATAACAACCTCCATTGATTTCTTTGATTTTCAATTTTATTTAAAGAGTATAATTAATTTTATCTATTAATTCGTACAACATTTATAGGATGTAACCACTTAATCAATTTTCAATTTATTAAGTGAGAAAGATAAGTGTATTATATTATTAAATTTTATTAATAAAATATAAATTTATAAAAGTATATTATAATATAACATCTCATTTTCTCTTTCCTTCCCTTACTTGATTTAAACATCCAAACAAGAGAGAGAAAAATCCATTTCATTCCTTCCTTCCTCATTCCTCTTGTCTCCTTTCCTTTCCTTCCCTTTCAATTCCCAAACAAAGCATTAGTGGATCGATAGTTTAATACATAACTTGCTTGGTATTGGTCAATTTTGTGACAAAGGTTATAAATTAGTTTTTGAAACATTCTCATTGCATCACACATAATCTTAATTGTAATCACTATAGATGCTCCAATGTTTATGTTGTGTTTGGAGAAGGACTTTCCTTTAAGAATGAAAAGTATTTTTCATCTCAAAGNCATTCTCATTGCATCACACATAATCTTAATTGTAATCACTATAGATGCTCCAATGTTTATGTTGTGTTTGGATATGCTAATATGTTTCAAAGTTGTCCAAGATCAAACTAAATTATGATTTGTTAAAACTTCATTTAGAAAAATACCATGTTTGTGCTGCTTGTCACCGAGACAAATAAACTAATCTTTGGACCTTTACCAATATTAAGCTTTGGTGGTAAAATGTATGGATTTGTAATAATTAATGATTATTTTAAATTATTTTTTTTTAACCCGTAAGGAGGATGAGGCTTTCAATGGATTTGTAATATTTCTGCATTTACAGATTTGTAATATTCTAAAAAGATTCATTTTTCTAAATTTTTAGGTGTGGGTGACATGGCATGCCATGCTAGTAATTAATTATACCACTTGTTTAAACACAAATACTGCCATATTATAATAAAATAAGGGAATTGCTATTTTTATAGCTTTTGACCTTTTGTTATGTCACGGACTCACTGCCTAAATATTAAAAAAAAAAATCTCATAAGAAATAATTACTCCTCACTCAATAAGATAAGATTCAATTTTAATAAATAGTGATATCAATTATCCTACATAATTCTACCTTCTAGTTATTAATTGTGGCCAAAATTTTCAAAAATTGTTGTAAAACATGTAATATTTAATATCTACTTACATATGGTAAATATATCTTTATCATGATTTTTTTTTATTTATTTTAAAAGCAGGGTGGGGGTGACAACAACGGCAAGGAGAATAAGGATAAGACTGTAAATCCTTCAATTAAAAAAAAATTAAGTTGTGAGGAATGAAAATATTAAGAAATAAGAAAATAAAAAAAATAAAATAAAAAATCAATTGAGATATGTGACTTAAGTTAGCAATGTTTTAAAAATTAGACCGGTGAGTGAACATGTGTGACAAAAAATGATTGATCGGACTAGTTAGACCACTGGTCGAATTGATTGAGTCGAAACTTTTTGAAAACTTAAAGATTAACAAAGAGAAAAACATAGATAATGAAGCACAGATAATCAAACTTAACTTATAAGTGAAAATCTTAAAAATTAAATATGTCTAAATATTTATAAAAATAAAAAAAATAACCATAAAAACTAAAAATTAACATAGCATATTGTTGATAAATAACCAAAAATTACTAAAAATCAAATAAAATATATAAAAACCTAATTTATATACATATCTTAAAATAGTGCCCCATAATAAAATTAGATTATTCCAACAATCAACATCTCTTACAAGTTCACATACTCTCAACATAATCAAGTTCACAATTGCTAAACATGATTAATTTCTTAACTATTTTATTAATAAATACATTTATATGTAGTAATATGCTCAAAAGTTAAGATGTCCTAATGGTAAAAAATGAATTTGGAGCAATGAAAACTGTATTCAAATCCATATATGAATGATTTATGGGTTCTTTTTAAACTCCTTGTCAAATTAGGCAGTTGTTAATAGTTCTTCAACTGTGATGTGATTTGGTGCAAATCTTATGTGGTTAACAGTAAAATTCAAATTTTTTATAACTCTAATTAAATTTAAACATTACCTTGTGTCAAACTCAAATGTCGAAAAAAGTTGGTATGATGGTAATATTTAATTTACTTATGTAATATTTAATTTACCTGTTATAATAAAAAATATATATATAAATATTAAAAAAAATAGTTAATATGACAAGCAAGTCAACTTGGAGTGGTGGTAATTGCAATTTCATAAAGGTTTTACACGCCCATGTGCTAAGTTCAAATTAGCACATAAGCACTTTTAACTCTTTAAAGCATTTTTTAAAAGAAAAATGAACCCACCGGTTTTAGGCAGTCCAACCAATAAAACGAGTTAAAAGTATCAACTAAACTGAAATCTTGACCAGATACCACTCAGACTGGCTGGTTCGGTCCTATTTTTAAAACACTAAGTTAGAATACAAAGACCAATTTGAATGTAAAAGACAAATATGAAATTCACCAAAGAAAAAATTTGGGTAGTAAGATGGAGTTACAAATCTTAAGAATTGATCAAACAAGTTGGCAATTATAAAGAAAAAATTAAAAATCAGATAAGCTTTTAATCAAATTTAAATCTTACTTTAATTGAATAAAGACATTTTAATTTATATAAAGTTTTTATATTAAATATGTTGTGTGATTAGCAAAATTGACAGGGGAAATAGTAACAGCCTAAAATAAATAAATGGTAATAGAAAAATAAAATCCACGTAATAGAAAAAAAGAAGTACATAAAATAAGTGAGATATAATAAAAGAATAGAAACCTGAGAAAACGACAAAACCCGTGCTAATGGCTAACTAAACGAGGCCTGAGTATAACAGTCCAGTTGTCTGCCACCTGCGAGATGCCATTTAAGCATTTAGCACACTATTATTCACTTTGAATATCTGTCTTGTTCATCATAATTACATGTGACTCTGTGTGTGCAGTCAAGCTCCTGCACTTTGGTTTTTATTCTCATCTGAGCTGGACCAATCGCAAGCTTGCTCCAAATTTAGAAAATGATTAGCCAAGATGAACTTTTCTCTCTCTCTTTTTTATTAGAACAGAAAAGATGAACGCTGTAATCAAAACCGGTTTGGTTCATCGTTTATAACAAAACCATCCCATTAAAAGCGATTTACTTTAATTTTTAGTAAAACCGGTTTTAAAGTTATAATTAGATTGATGGCAGTGCCAATACACAAGGTGGAATTGGCTAGTCCAGTCTAATTTTTATTTTTTATTTTGTTTTAACTTTTATGGATAGAAAAGAGAAAATGAGAAATAAATACATGAAAATAATTAAATATATGACACTAATTCTCTCATTTTTATGATTAAAGGAGTGTTATTGACTTAATTTTTTAAACAATGTAATTTACTCATAGTAGCTGCTAAATTATTTATTATTTTTTTTAAAAAGATAGTGTTACACTATTCTTTCGTTGAGGGGATTTTGATGAGATTAACATCTTAAATTTAATGTTATTGTAAATATATTAAAAAATTAAGTTACGCAATATAAATCAAACTTCAAAAAAATTGATAAAATTTAAATTTAATTGTCTTAAAAAAATACTATCTCACGTTATTTTTTAATTTTTTTTAGTATTTTTTTAATTATTCNTTAATTATTCTCTGCTAAATAATTTATTTTTTTTTTAAATTTTTACAATGACACAAACTTCAAAAACATAAGTGCTCTCAAAACTCCCTCCCTAAAATAAGTGGTGTAACACTAATCTTTTAAAGAAGAAGTGGCTGCTTTAATGTGTTCAGACAATGTACAAAAAGCATATTCCTCCGTTGGAAAGTTGAAGGACCACTATGGCAATTAGCAACGTAAGATCGCGTTGGAATTTTGGAGGCTTGCTCGTGGGGTAGCGACATTGAAAGGAACAGTTTCCACTGCCACTCTGTCGCTTACAGACTTCAAAACAAGTTGTCAGCAGAAAACAAAGACTTCAAAATAAGTGGTTCCTGCTTGGACTCGTCTGTCTAGTACGAGTGTCACTTTTTGTTTCACCCATCACATCTAACTCTTTCTTTCGCCTACACTACAAAGGTATCTAAACTTTTAAGGCATTGCTTTTTCTTTTTTTACACTTTTAGAGAAATGTTAATTGCCCAAATATTAGACCCAAAATATGAATAATTGTTCTGTGTTTTCAAAAATTGTGCAACTAGCATCAGTCAAACTTTTTTAGAATCATTTTTCTAAAAGAAAAGAAAAACTAAGCATGAAAATTTATACATAAATTGAAGAATAGTACAACTTATATAACTCATGCATTTATGATTGTGCATAATTGTAATAGAAAAAATGTTTGAGTAGAATCATCTGAATTCATTGGAGTAAGCTATACAAAAGTTTAAGTAGAACAAGTGCATTATTCTAATTTGAAAACTTGAAAGAAAATAAAAAGTAAACAAATTAAGAAAAAAAATTCTTGAAGGAGTTTGTGAATCCAAGTTTGTGCAAATAGCACTACTTGGGGAAGGGGTAAAGCTTATTAGATTGAGGTGGTATTAAAACCATAGAAGCAATGGTGTAAAAAGGAAGGAAATATTATGAAGCACCACTATGTGACCCTTCGTCAAACCTCAAATTTGGAGAAAAATATAGAAGCATCTCAAATCACCAAACAATTTGAGGAAGAAACTCAGTAACATAAACCATATAAGCTGTGGATAACAGTATCAACTGGACCAGGTACAGGGAAGCTCCAATTACATCCCCAAACCCTGTATGTCTAAATTCTAACATCTCCTTGTGATGAACACAAGAAAAATATAATGAACATCTTAAAGATTTACAGCAACCAACCACATGCCAATGTTCCAGCAAAGATAACCAACAAAGACTATAAGGTCAGTTGCAGGTCGTCAATTCAGCTTACCTTCGTCCTTCATGGGGTCGCGAAGAGTTCCAAACATCCAATCCATCCATATGGTGAAATGGCCATAGTTATGACGGTATGTAGTATGATGAATGGTGTGGTAGCCAGCACCCATTACAGGCCACAAGTTGCCATGAATGCAATCATGAATATTTGCTGTCCAAACACCCTCAATGAAGAGGAGAACTAGATGTGTTGTGAAATGGGTTGGGACAACAAACAGAGCAATGCTATGAGGTACTGCCTGAAGTATCCCATCAAGCGGGTGAAATGCCAAACCTGACATGCATGAGAAAGACAGTCAGTCCTCCCTACATCCAGTCAGAATGATATGGACCTTAGAGAGAACTGCTAACATCTCATATCAGAGTAATAATCCAGATCCTCCATTGTAGAGGAAACTAAGTTGATGTTATTTCTTAAAATTAAAGACAGAATGGTACACAATATGCAGTAGACCAATAAAAGGATGCTTCTTTTAAGCAAAATGAGATGTATTCAGTTAGGTAATAACTTATCAAAAGAAAATGCAAGAAAACTTTAGAGGGAGAGGGCATTTGGAATCAAAACTAGTTTGTCAAATATCGATGATTGTATGGAATCAACACTTCAATAACTTATTTCAGGTGACTAAACAAGAAAATTTACTACATATTCCCTTTCTAACTAAAGAGGAAACAGAAAGGATAACAAGTATAAGTCAAGTTACATTGAATTTAATTTGTGTGCCAAAAATGAATTCACTTGAATTACATTACTCATCAGCTTGCATTTGATAACACAAGGGAAATGAACCACACTTGGTCAAATTGCAGAAATAACTCAGCTGATTTAGTGTCTGATTGCCCCACAAAGGAAAAATTAAAAGATTTAGCATCTTGTTTTCAGAGTTCTTTCATAATGGATAAGAGGAAATGCTAATAAAGGCCAACAAGGAACACACTGCAACCCTCACCTAAACTAGGAAAGTAAGATGCTCTTATAACCGATTGGTTGCCACAACAAGAAATGAAGCAGCATAAAATTGGATATCAGGAAGTAAGTCACAAAGCAAAGGCATAAACTTTACAGGTCTAATTCCTAAGAACATACATATATAGGTCTAATTCCATAATTCATCTCTAATTCTATTTCTACTTCCCTTCATTTCCACTCCCCTCATTTGGAAGGTCTTTCTTCCATTTCTGGGGTTTCTTTCAGTTTCTTAGTGAAAATGTATCAGATACAGGTTAGAGGATTTGAGATAGGTGGTATACGATATGCATGACTACATTTATTTGTATTTCCTTAGAATTTATGTAGAATTTCAATTAAGGTTATAACATATATTAAATAAATACAGAAATTAAAAGAATTTTCAAAAACTTGTTAACTAGAGTCTATCCCTGTTTCTAAACATGCACATCAAACTTCTTTGTCAAAAGAGTAGAAGAAAATGCTATGCCGAAGAATGTTAAACGAAATAAAGATTTTTAACTATATTTTAACTTGTGGGCGCATGCCTATCTGACTAGTAATTTATTTATTTCTGCATATTCCAGCTAATTTGAAGTCATTAAGAGAAAAGAAAATCATAGAGTGTAGCAACAATTTGGAAAGCACTTCCAAATCTTGCACCTCGGCTTCACAATCAACAATTTGAAAGTACAAGATATGATCAAAGGAAGAAAAAAGTAGAGGAGTAAGTCAGACAAGTGGCACCAGCTTAAAATAGCTTCCAGAAAAAGCAAGCAGGGAAACTTTAACATTAATAAATAAACCCCTTGATGTATCCTACAGTTTTCATAATTCAAGGTTCAGAATGATTGCTTTTGCTTCAAAACCACAAATTGAAGCGATCCTGACAAAGCTCTAAATCTTCCTTTCAACATCAGTATCATCAATTACAGCAATTGCATATATTAGTAAACAACCCACACAAAAGACATGAAGTTTCTTTTAAGATATAATGCAATACAATGCAATAGTATTAGCTATTTATTTCCTTCATGAGGGTAAAGACAAAAAAAAATAGCTCGACATGACAATGAATATTGAGTTGAATAGATCATGTACTCACCAGCAAATGGGGAGAGAGTGTTCTGTTTGTTGTAGATATGATGGGTAGCATGGAGATATTTGTAAAGAGGTTTTATGTCATGCAACTCTCTGTGCATCCAATAAATACCAAACTCTACAATAACTAGATATATTGCAAGATACACAAGGTAGGCAAGCCAACCAACATCATTTAATCTTGGATAACATCTAGTCCAGCCACTTTCTGTCACGTACTCTGAAAGAGTTGGAAGAGCACTGTACCAAGGCATGGCTTTCATCGCAACAGCTATTTGCAAGAGCATGGCTTTACGAGAGGGAATGACATCTGCAATAGAAGATTTCAATAGATCAACAAAACAATTTGAAAAAAGCCCTATAATACCTTAAACACTGAAATAAATAAATAAACTGACACCAACACAACACATAAACAACATACAAGGATACTTCAAAAAAATCTATTAGTTAGGTCAATGGAAATTCATACAAGAGTTTTAATTAGTTGAGACTTAACATATATTGACTTAACAACCTTCTAGAGCCCATCAAACACAGATAAAACAACTAAATGTTACTTAACAGCAGTACTCCTAGAAAGAGATTACTTCATGCTACTGCCTGACATAAAGCACGATTTTAAGCTAATCTTGTTGCATCACGTCTAACATGGATATCAGCTTATCTCTCAGTTGCAGAATATATAACATAAATATATAGAAAGTAGCGAAGCTATAGTAAGGGTTAAACCAGTATATCACATTCCAACAAGCCAACACAGAAATCAGGTGAACTACAACAGAAGAAAAGTTTTGCAGCTTGAGAAGACTGTAGTGAAGTGTAATACTCCAATAATACATAAAGGAAAAGTGATCATTTGACCAAGGAAGGTAATGCCACAACTTAAATAAAATTCTAAAACCAGATAGAGAGAATCCTCTAATATAATGAAACAGAACCTCAGCAGTACAGTAAATCACAGTCACATGCATGCCACTCTCCACTGTCTTGGTTTCAGGAGAATCAAAAATTCATCTCATACAATCGAAATAGAACATCAAAATTAACCTACAGCAGGTTGAAATCAGTATTTACTATATAATCACAACTGAAATAAAATGTCAAAAAATTTCTAAAGAAGAAAAACAACAAAGTAAAAAACCAGGAACTAGTCTGTTTTTTTGGTTTATATTGCAAAAAGAGATCACTCACAACATCAAACATAAGAAAGCATGATATAAAATTACATAAAAGCTACTCACTCATATTTGACCAAACAGTCCAGCATGGTAAGAAAAATTCAGAACACAGATCCAAGATATGAACCAAATGGTATTAGTATCATGAACTAGAAAAAATGTTTTTAAAGAAAGCATTAAAAGTTATATCGATTAATTTCATTGAAAAAACTCAAAAATAAAAAATCACGAAATAATCAAAGCCATCGGATAATCAAAATCAGATTCCAAAACAAATACTTGAATCAAAGAAAATACATCTTTTGGTCTCAAAATCAACTAGTCAGAAACAAACGTGTTATTACACTTAAATTCATCGACCCAGAAGATCAAACCAAAAAAGAGTGTAGAAAACAAGAAACCAGATTAAGAACTAAGAAAGTAATCATAACCCATCATTTATCAAAGTCAAATATGCAAAATAAACAACAGAAAAAAAATTCCCAAAGCCCACCATTGATGAAAAAAAGATGAAAACTGAAAAGCAAAACAGCATAAAAATCAAACGTTTCACCTTTGGAGACATAAACATTTCGCTTCCAGTAATAAATATAGAAGCACCACAAGAATCCAGAAATTAAGTAAAGTAGGACTCCTCCAATGTAGTTCCTCAGCCATGTCTGGAAAAAGCGCGGGAGTGGGGCCCACAACGACTGCGGCAAGAGGCTTCCGAGCAGAATGCTGTTGTAAAAATCGGTGTCGTCAACGAAGAGTTGCCGATAGGCACTTGGGTCTTCCATGGAATAGCCCACCAACCACCTGAGAATGAAGGCGGAGATGCGGAAGAGAGAGAGAGGAGTGAAGTCAAGACGATGCTTTTGTGGGCTGGAAGCCTGGAACGGCAATGCAAGTGAATTTTAGTGATTTAGAAAATGCTATGGAAATCACGATGAGATCCTAGCTCTTGGACGGTTTGAGGCTTTATTCCCTGTTTAGATGGACCATTGAGACCAAAAGAGGATATTTTAATATTTGAATATTCAATGAGCAAATTAGAAAGGAAAATGTTAGATTGTTAGAATTTTTTTTTTAATTTAGGTGTATTTATAATTATTTTTAAATAAATAGGTGATACTTATTACTTTGTTTTATTAAAGGTGATTAAGTATACCTTAGTCTCACAATAAATTTATAGAAAAAAAAAAAAGAAAAAAGTCTAACTTCTTAGTATTACTCACCAGAAAAATATTTGAGTATTCGATACTCTAATAAAATTTTAAAAGCAGATAAGCTATTCTTTTTGTTAACTTTTAGGATTTGTTTGGGAGTTATTTTAGAGGGGAAAAAAAATGAGAGGAGAGAAATAAAACTCTCCTCTCTTTTGTTTAAAAGATTTATCTTAAAAAATGAGATGAGACCGGTAAGTAAGATGCAACCTCCCACTTATTTTTTAATCAATTTTCATGTTTCTCTAAATTTGGGGGTTTGGAGAGGAAATATATTAAAATGACTATTACACCCCTTTATTTTTTTTTTTTTTTAAATTCCTCATCCATATCCTACACAAATAAGTGTATTATATTATTTAATTTTATATTAAATATGTTTATTTTAATAATAAAGGGTAAACTAGTAAAAATATTTTACAATAAAATTTTTTCTTTTATTTTCTCTCTTTTTGCTCATTTTAATTATCTAAACAAATGAGAGAAAAACTCCTCCATTTCCATTTCCTTCATTTCTCTCTCTTTTCTCTCATCTCCTCTCATTTCCTTTCCCCTCACTTTTAACTCCCAATCACAGCTTTACTATACAAAAGAAAATAAAAGACAATATTATTGTTGTTCTTTAATAGAAAGAGAAATAGTACACACCAGACACAAGAAATCTAGTGTAGGTAAAATTTACATCTATCCAACGAAATTTAAATTATGTCTTATGTGTAAGTATAGAAAAAATATGTATTTACAAGTGTGACACATTAAATTTTGAAATAAAGTCGTGAAAACCACTTCAAATTTAATGCGAAAGTCTATGACTAGTTAAATTATTACTTTATAGTCATATTACATTTTAATATTGTTACATTACTAAGGTAACTGAAAATATTTTATTACAGTATAAACTTTTCCCAATTCTTATAAATATATGAGAACATATAATTCATCAGCTATGTGAAAATCTTTGGCAAAAAAGGAAAAAAAACCGTTAAAATCTTTTTCCACATAATATGATTACAACCAAATCAAAAACAGTGCTCAGCAAAGTATATGAAAAGGACATGTCCTAATGTAGTGCTAGCAAACGGGCCGGGCAATTGACTTTGTCTCTAGTAAGTTTTGTAAGATATAAAAAACTTTAATTAGTTTTCACTTAATAGTTAAAATTTTTAGGTTGAATTGGTTCTTAGCATAGTATCAAAGTCTCTTTGACCAAGTGGTCAGAATATCGAAAATTAAAATTTTAGCACATAGTATAAGTGGACTTATGTTTTGTCCATGCTTTAAGCCCAAAAGACTTTTGTATACAGGACGTGTTAGATATAAAATCATTCATAGGCTTTTACCTAACAGCTTAAGCTTTTAGGTTGCACATGGTATAAATGGATCTGTGTTTTATCCACGCTTTAAGCCCAAATGACTTTTGCGTGCGGGGGCATGCTAGATATAAAACTATTCATGGGCTTTCATCTAACAACTTAAGTTTCTAAGTTGAATCGGTTCTTAATAGGGTGCAGGAAAATTTTAGATATTTTTGTTTCTAAGATTAGGATCTTATTTAAGGAATGGTCTTATGGAAGGTTTGAGCTAGGTTGTAGTTGTACATTATCTTTTTATCACTAGTTGACAATTATTCAGTCTTGTCATTTCTATTTTGGCGAGGAAAAATTTAACGTGAAAGAACGCTATCCCATTTTAAGATTAAGACATGCCATAAATATCAATTAGAGTTTATAGTAATACTTACAGAGTATCTACTAAAAAAAATTACTAGTAATAAGATTCAAACATAAAACTTACAAACGAATTACTTTCATCGTCACTAACTAAATCAACCCTGCTGGGTCAGGTTTGTCATTTCTAAATGATGGCTCTAGGTTCTCTTTTTAGATAAAAAAAGTTTTGCTATAATTTTATCCCTCACTTTACCTTTTTTTTTTTTTTTTTTTATATAGTATTTTGCTTTCTAGGAGTTTTATCATATATCTCGGGGAAAGGAAAGCAAATCAGGTTAGTGAAAAGGGTGGGATTTTAGTTAGGATAATCTCAAATTTGTTCTTTCTGTGTCTTGGCAATTCCACTAACCCCTTTCTGCTAATGCTTACTCCTTAAAACTGCAGGAATATTGAATGGAAAAGTTGTCTTATGCAATTCCGGGAATGAGCAAGACTTAGCTGAATACTATGGGCCTGTTTGAAATCTGTTTTTAAAAACAGTTTTTTGTTTTTGAAAACAATAAAACAAAAAAACTTGTTTGGTAAAACTGTTTTTGAAAACTGTTTTTAAAAATCTTCTCTCACAAAACTGTTTTAAAAACAAGAAANTAAAACTGCAGGAATATTGCATGGAAAAGTTGTCTTATGCAATTCCGGGAATGAGCAAGACTTAGCTGAATACTATATATCTTAAATAGTCTCACCTTTGTGGTAAAGTGTCACTTCAGATAATTGTCACATGCAAGCATTATATTTGAGTATCACATTCGTCTTTATAAGAAGTATTAAGTTTCAATAACAGAGTTTCTGACTTTGCATATATATATATATATATATAAGTAAAACCTTTTTTTAGTCCTTGAAAAATATAGTTACTGACAAATTCGTCTCCCAAAAATTTTCGATAACAAATTGGTCATCGAATTATTATTTTGTCTGACAAATTAGTCCTCCGGTACTTTAATGAAAAAATTTCTAGACCCTTACAGATCATTTTCCTAAATTTCTTTCACTGATCTTGCCTAGCTATATTTAAGTCCTCATTTTCTCATTNGAGTAGGTTTACTCTATATATATATATATATGCATCACATTTAAACATAAGTAGTATTATGCTTCTAGCAATAACATGCTTATGATGTGCAAATCAGGATAACACTTATCATTTCTGTTAGATAGAAATAGCTTGTGTGCTACGGAAATATATTATCTTGGGGTTATTATGTCATAGATTTTTATTTTTTTTTTTAATTTTAATGGTAAGGATATTTTCGGATCAATTTTCGTGCATCAAGACTAAATATCTTATTAGATATTTTTTAGAGCGCACCCTCATATTAGATTCATAATTAAGAAACAGACATACTTTAGCAACACTGGCGCATAAAGAGGGAGTGAAATTAAAGGGCAAGTCACTTATGATGAAGTTTGTTTAGGATGGAGTGGAAGAATAGAATTTAGAATGACTTGTTGCTGCTCAAGGACGTTATTGTTAATTTGTTAGTTCTTGTAAAGTTGGTGGCGTTATGGGTGAGGTGGAGATGCCGTTGGATTTCAAAAATCCAAATACTTATACTCCATACTTTGAAATTTATTAGAAAAATATTATTCATACATTTTTAATTTATATTATTTCGTATACCGTGAAGTCTTAATTGAATTTAAGTCATTCAAAAATAAAATTTTTTGAGTGGGTTTTAGCCAATAGCAATAAGATGTAAATTAAAGAGTAAAATTCTTTTTTAGTCTTTGAAAAATACAGTCACTGACAAATTCGTCATTAAAAAATTTTCGGTGACAAATTGGTCATTGAATTATTATTTCGCTAACAAAGTAGTCCTCCGATAGGCAAGATCAGTGAAAAGAAAATGAGGACTTGAATGAGAAAAGGAGGACTTAAACATAGCTAGGCAAGATCAATGAAAAAAAAAAAATTAGGAAAGGGGTCTGTAGAGGTCCAGAACTTTTCTCCTTAAAGTACCAGAGGACTAATTTGTTAGACAGAATAATAATTCAAGGACCAATTTGTCACTGAAAATTTTTGGATGACGAATTTGTCAGTAGTTGCATTTTTCAAGGATTAAAAAAGGGTTTTACTCTAAATTAAAACAAGGTTCATAGCGTATAAAATTANTGTTTTACATAATCATATGATAATATGTTGCAAAATCATTAAAATCATTAAAATAACTAAAATATTTTATTATTAGTAAATGGCTTTAACTATTTATTTTCCTACATAGTCATACTTGATTGGGTGACCGTGTAAAATTCTTTTACCATGTTAGTAGATCAAAATTAAATCAACTTTATGATATTAAAAAAATTAAGTAAAAATATTAAAAATATATATATATATAAATTTAAAACTAATACCTCAATTTTATCACTAGCTAACAAAACTAAAAAGACAATATAAATTATCCAGGTAAGCTTTTCGGTTCTATATCAATTATTAGACTTTAAATGCTAACACAAAAAATAAATATTAAATGTCAGGTGGTATGAATACAACTTGATTTGTTTAAAATAAGTATCTGCTTTCTTGTTCAATTTAACTGCTTAATTTGTTTAATGGCAATGTTATTTAACCAATTGTTAAGAAACCAATGGCAATGGGTTGTTCAATTTAACTGCTTAATTTTTTTAATGGCAATGTTATTTAACCAATTGTTAAGAAACCAATGGGTGAGGAATGCTGGCCCTGTTGGCCATCCACAGATTCTAAGTCTCCATCAACCCTATTTTATTTAGAATAATATATATTAGCTATATTAGTGATTAATGTCTTGATACTCTCAAATTAACTGCAAGGTATCTAAATTCCTTTTAATTAAATTATATCTAGTGACTTGTTTTCAGTTTGAAGATACTAGCTTAATAGTATTAAAATAAGCTAGTATTTTGTGACATATCAGGTTTGGGACATATCAGATAACTTGATGAGATCAGAGAGTGCTCTCTTTTATTTCAGTTTGCTGGGTACTAGAGAGTTTTTGTGATACAACCTTAAATAGTTGTCTTTTATATAGTTTAGCTTATCTTTATTAATTATCTATTAGAATTAGTAATGATTTCTTAATTAGAATGCATGTTCTTTGAGGACAAGGAACTCTTTGATGGGAGAGGGAATGATACGACTCTAAGATAGGAGTATCAGATAATTATTCTAGCTCTCATTTTATTTTTATATTACTAGTTAATTATCTTATTTGCTCAATTAAGATTTAGTAAGATTAGCTTATATTTAGGAGTAATTATCCTATCTTATCAGTGAGAGTTATTTAATAGAATTTGTAAGTACTGTAACTTTATGATTGTATTTATTTAAAGGCTTAAGGTGATGAGTTATAGTCAAGTATAATAATAATTAAATAGTTCTTTTANTAATAATTAAATAATTCTTTTATGTTCTTAAGTTTGAGTTATATCATTTAATTTGACTTGAAAAGTTGAAAAATGAATCCATCAAAGAGGTAGGCGGAAACTAATTATTAGACATGGATCACTGCTCAATTAATGGGCAAGTGCCTCTTCTAAATGAACATTTAAGAATTTAAGAACTGGTAGTATGTGATGATGAAAAGCAAAGCACTAAGTAGAACAGAAGCAGATGAAATCAAAGAGCAACAATGGTGAGATGCATGCATGTGCAGAAGTTAGGTCAGTTGGCACTTGGCCAATGATGGAGAAAAAGCATTTTATCCCCTATTTTGGCCGTTCATTCCATCCATAATTTATTCCAACTTCATTATCTTATATCTTTCATTCAAATTCTTTGAACACCTATTAAAATCTCTATCTGGATTGCAAAGTTTAATATGTTAAGAGAACATCTTAGATAACATGTGAACTATGACTCATTGGCTATGTATAAAAAGTCTTTTATTTTTTGGGTGATTCTATCATATTATAAAATTATGTGATATTTTCCTAACATAACAATATAACAATCATTGATGTTGAAGCATTTAGTTTTTAGAAGATAATTTCATCTATCAAAATAGCCTTTCACTAACTCTCACACATTAAACTCGAGCATTTAACATGCCGTGCAGAAGATTCTATCAATTTTTGTTAAGAGAAACTCGACAAATAACTATTTTGATAAATAGAGTTATTTTTTAAGAATTAAAGTGATACTAAATATCTTTTGATAACTAAATTGATTGTACTAGTATCTTTAAATAAAAAACGGCTTTTACTCTTTTTTTTTAAANTGATATTTTTCTAACATAACAATATAACAATCATTGATGTTGAAGCATTTAGTTCTTAGAAGATAATTTCATCTATCAAAATAGCCTTTCACTAACTCTCACACATTAAACTCGAGCATTAACATGCCGTGCAGAAGATTCTATCAATTTTTGTTAAGAGAAACTCGACAAATAACTATTTTGATAAATAGAGTTATTTTTTAAGAATTAAAGTGATACTAAATATCTTTTGATAACTAAATTGATTGTACTAGTATCTTTAAATAAAAAACGGCTTTTACTCTTTTTTTTAAAATAAAAGTTTCTCTATCCATGAGTTATTATTATTTCAGTAACTTAATTTTACAAATAGTAATATGCCAGAATTAACTGTAAGGTACATAGAGAAGTTTGTGACCTTAAATTGTCACGGTTATGTTGTATTTCAAATTGGATCTTACTTCTTAGTATCTTAATTTAATGTGATATGGACAGCACACCGCATATATTAGGACTTGCATGTTAACGTCATAGTAATAATAAAGGGGATGCTATCCTACACCTTGAAAGTGACATTGCTGAGTTTTGCAGGTTTTGCAGGGAATTTAGTTTTTTTTAATGGGTTGCTGACAGGTTTTTGTAAAAATAGAGTAATTAGAAATTTGGCTGAAAGTTTTTCAAATCTGTAAAGGTTGCCCAATGCTTCTTCAAAACTTTATTCTGCCCCTCCTTTTTTTTTAAAAAAATCTTCAGAAAGATAAATTACAAAATACAATAATCTTTTAAGAATTTATTTTTCTTTTCTATTGGCTTTAATTAATAAGATATAACATGACAAATTCTTAGGTATCAATTTTATATTTTAAGTATTTTATTTTAATTAGATGTAACTTAAATATATTAATTCTTAGAGTTCATTTTTAAATGAAAGGAAAGAAAATATAATTTTTAAAGTTTGATAAAATTGAAATTACATTCATGTCCTTAATAAAAATTGAGATTCGTGTCATTAATAAAAAGAAAATGGTCCAATTATTATTTTTAGTCTTTTTATTGTATTTTTTTTTCATAAGTAAAGAGAACAATTTTATTGGGCCCCACATACAATTTGTTTTTCTATTCTTTCTAAGCCTTTGTAAATTTGAAAAACTTTCAGCTAAATTTCTAAAGATGCGACGTCGTTTTTTTAAGGGATAGTTTTTTTTTTTTTTTTTGTTTCACACAAAATGCATGTTTTATGTGTAATTAGTCAATTTATTAATTATAAAAGTTTAGTGCCACTTTTATAATTTCCAAAATTTATCAATAACCGATTCTCTTTTCTATTACTACAGACAAAACCTGCAAAAAGAAACACAATTTCAAAAAAGTCAATATCAGGGGTGTTGTATAACACCCCCCATGAATGAATCCATTACAAGGAGGACCCTCCCTGAGGTGACTGTTCATAATTAGGAATATGCCTGCCCACTTGAGGACCCCTGTGTTATCACATCTCGTGAAGATCCAACCTGTCTTTTTCTTATTTTTGTTAGGGGTATCTTATTGGAAAGAGAATGTAACTTCTCGTTATATAAGAAATTCATTTAAGTTAATCATAAATCACAATTTGATTATTAGGACTAATATTTTGGAGTTTTTTTTTTTTAAAATTTAGGAGGATTCTATGATATTATATGAATATGTCATACTACACTGACGTGACAAGCATATGTAATTTTTATATTTTATTGAATATAAATATAATTTATTTTATTTTTTTAAATAAATTTAAAAACAGTTAATTTGCACACATGTCTTCATATTGACTAATCTCATGTAGTATGACATACTATATAAATATGAAAAATATCTAAAAAACTTCCTTAAATTTATTACGTCGATGTAAGGTGTATTTTCAAGATTACTTAAAAAAAAATTTCCCTAAAATATCCTAATTGTTAAACCAAAAATAAAATTTAGAGTTTTAGATGCTAAACATATTTCTAAGCAAGTGAAATGACTAGAATATCCTTCAAGCCATAATAACCATAAACTCAAAAGATATTTTAGTTATTTTCAGTGTGGGATAAGCAGTTGGAGATACTTTCAACATATCCTTGGTGCACTTTTCTTTCCTTAGGTGCTAAATTTTAGTTGAGTGAGTAGAGGATTATCAAGGAAACCCATTCTCAAGCAATCAACTAAAAACCCAAATATCCAATTTTTTGACATTCTTGTCCCAAACCTAAGCCAAAAAGAGGGGAAATGAAGGAAGAAATATATCATTGCTGAAGAGATTCCATGAAGAGGCCACAAGTACAGCACAAGAGATGGAAGGAAAACAAAGCAAGGGACAGAAACTTAGACAGAAGCAGTAAATAAGCAAAGCTGGTTTTGGTTCTGTGCATGCTGAGATAGCACACAGTGCTAGCTATATATATATGGCCTACATATCTTGAACCGACAGTTGCATGGGTGAAACTATAACTATAAGTGAATCTATGTGAGGATTTCACTAATTTCAAATTACCCTTTATAGTTTTAATTAGATTCATTAATTTTTTTCTACATAGTTTTAATTAGTAATTATGCACTACATAATCACCTCCTCTCACATATCATATTTTTGGTCTATTATATATCACTTCAATCAATATCTTTTCTAGGATCATGCTACTCTACCTCATTTAAAATTAGGGTAGCGCTACATTGGCTCAGAAAGCTAAGTTCTTGACAGAATTAACTTTTATTTTTGGACTTAATACGAACTGACATAAAACTAAGTCAACTAGTATGCATCAAAACAAATTATTTCTTGTCAAAATGCATAGTTGTAGCCATACAAAAATAGTTAAAAAAAAAAGTTTATGCAAAATAGTTAAAATCACTTAATAATTGTGTTTATTATTTTAGTTTTTAATTCACACTGCATCACTCGGTTTTACGCGAGCTTTGCATTGAGCTCAAACAAAACTCAGATTTTGGGGTGGATTTATTGCTATCACCACTTCTTATAGAGGGTAGCATAGCAAAACTTTTTTTCTTTTTTAACATTTTGTTCATGGGTAAATATCCTATGTCACACTCTAACCAATCCCTATTCTCTCTATCTCTTTCTCTTTTGCTTTGTTTTTTGTTTTTTTTTTTTTTTAAATTTTACTATTGAGAAAAAAAAGGATTTATATATGATTGGTTTTGTAGATACCCAATATCATTAAGCCCATCTAGCCAAAGGCCCATACCAACAACTGGTATATGCCTCCCATATCCTCTAGGCTCATGTATAAATATCCTCACCAAAACAGGTATGATGACTTTTTGCATAAACTCAATAGAATACCTTCATAAACTCGGACACAACTAACTTAAGCATCAGAGCTCGGGTATTACACCCACTTCCTGGCTCTTCTTTGTTTGCAAGCCCAGGACAGGTGTGTCGCATCCCCCGGGCCCTCGTGCTGGTTCAAAATAGGCATTGTCAGGTTTCATTAACTCCGTCCCCTTAAACTTGGATTATCATAACGTGTGATATCTTTAATAGCAATAGTGCATGCCAACACTAACTCGTGGATTCTATGAAGAAGATGCTCAACACTTATATCCAATTTTCTTATAAGAGATAATAGAAGTGCACTCATAAGATCTTGAGTGTGGGACACCATAGAGCAGCCCCAAGGGGCAACCAATCACTATTTTCTTGGATTAAAGACTATTTTTTTGTTTGTTTACACTTAGGGTATCCTCACACTCTTTAAATATGGGACTAATCACTCACTGTTCGGGATGAGAGCAATAACCAGTAAATCCCTCCCAATAAGTACGATTGCAAAGATTCAAACTCAAAACTTTTAACTTATAATGCGTAGAGCTCAGTTTGCTTTTACTGAGCCAACTGAGGCCAACACCTTGTTGGTCTTGGATTAAAGACTATGGTTATATAATTTGTCTTTGCAACCTTTGGGCTCAAACTCTAAAGACAATGGACTTATATGGCATCATTTGGTCTAGGCCACGTCTAACCCTTTCTTTTATTAAGCCTATCAAAACATTCAGGGCCTTCCATCAGTTAATTTTCAACATATAGGCTATAAATGATCTGGACTCTCTACCACAGCCTACCACCTTAAATACCAAGGTCCAAGTTCTAGAGCCCATTTTCCCTTCCATTCAGGCCCAAGCCATATTGTATGTGCCAACAAAAAAAAAAAGAGCTAGAATATATGTTAAATAATCTGGATGATGAACATCTTAGGTGGTCTAATTCAATATGTGGGTGTATAATTGTGGCTATATATCTCAACTATAGCAACATAGAAGCATTAAGAGAACTGATAGAGAATTGATAGAAATCTATGGAAAGAAGTTTTTAATATTGCTCTTGTGTAAAGTGATAGAAATCTATAGATTAGCAAAAGAATGTTGGTAGATAATCTCATATGTGAGCAAACTTAATGAATCTATAATTACACAAGCACCAAAATGCAAATTTATGGACCAATACCAAGTAACCAAGGTGCCACTCGCAACAAAGGCCTCAAAGTATTTGGTATAAACTTTCTACCAAAAAGGAAACAAATATTTGTAGTGTTTCCATTATAAACACACTTCGATCCAAATTGAATGTAATTTATAAGCTCAGGCTTAACATCAATCCACCCAAACTTTCTTGGATGAGGGCCACCCCTTGACCAATCCACCCAAGTGAGGCTACGATTAGAATTCAATTCATTGTGCATCATATGCACAAGAGTTGGGATATAATGCTCGTCCATGTAGCATGGTGGATGGCACAACTGCTTAAATATAGGGTAGTATTTGGTGTCTGATACAATGTGTTGGGCGAGTTCACGGTGCACTTCGAACCATTGAGACCCTTTTCGCCAATCTGTTATGTTAATCATAGGCCACATTTTGTGGTTGTATCTTCCTCTCCCTGCCTTTCCTGGATCGTCGAATATGGCTACAAAGCTCAAGCTTGAGTTCATGAGGTAGTCATATATGGTTGTGAAGTTGAATAAGGGGATGCATGACTCAGAGAGAAGCACAAAACGTTGGTTGAAAAAGTCTAAGAGTGCATTTGCTAGAAGCCTTCTCTCAGCATCTATCATAGATGAAGTACCCCAGAAAACCGGCTGCAACAAAGAGAAGGATTGATGAATGATGATAGTTATGTACTTCAAGGTGAACACTATGATGCTTAGGCCTATTGCCTTAGGTGGTGGCTTGCGCTTCACTCATTTCTTGTTTTCTATTTTGGAACTGTGGACAACGACATATAATTGCCTAGTTAGCTGAATCATAATAATTAACATAAAATAATGTCAATGAAATCACTTAAGTTTTCTTAACTGTACAATTTGTATATAGATGTACACCTATGTCTTATGCAGGTAGAGAGAGTTAAAGTTGATGCATCTAAAAATATTTGAGCAAATTATTAAACTATATATATATATATATATATATATTTTATATTGTTCAAGGAGGACTTGATTTAACCCAGTCATACTCATAAGAATTTGGAAACCAATTGAGCAAAAATTCAGAGATTAAAACTGAGAGTTTGGATAGTTTTCAAGGTTTGGTTTGTAAATTACTCTAAATATTTAACTCTTAACGGGTTTATGAGAATTTAAGAGAAACTAGCTAACCTGGCTAGGGATTTTTCTACCATAGAAGACAGAATCTTCAGGCACTGTTTCATTGAAAGAAGGATGTTGATGCAAATAAATAGAGTAAAAGCCTTCATGCCCTTTGAAAAGCTTCTCCCACAAGGGTGCTAATGGCAATTCTCCTCTTAACAAGAACATGAAAGCAACTTTAGGAAGACTCTTGTTAGGGAAATCTTTAATTGGTGGAACCATAGATGCTTTCAAGAACAACTCCTCGTCGGTCATATTGTGCATGAGAGATGTCTTGAACGTAGTGCTGGTAGAGTTGGACGTTGTATTCCCTGAAGAAGATAATACTGTTAATGGTGGTTGTGGTGGCAGCAACGGTGGTGGAGAAGGTGGCAGAGATGGTGGCTGCAATGGCGGCAGAGACGGGGATTGTGATGGCGGCAGAGATGGTGGCTGTGATGGCGGCAGAGATGGGGACTGTGATGGCGGCAGAGGTGGGGATTGTGATGGCGGCAGAGATGGGGATTGTGATGGCGGCAGAGATGGTGGCTGTGATGGCGGCAGAGATGGTGGCGGCGACGGTGGGAGAGATGGGGGCTGTGACAGCGGCAGAGATGGTGGTTTTGATGTCAATGACATAGATGTAGTTACAGGATAGATAAAGGCCTCTAAGTTGAAAGAGAAGGCTTTGAAGTATAAAGTTGCTACTACTCCTAGTGAGATACCAATTACCAAGAACACCAAATGATAGAAATGGTTTAAGTTCAGACGTAATTGGGTAATGAATGGCTTGGGAGTCCATTGAGATGATTTATGCTCCATGACATTAATCACTGGTTCACTGCACACCCAAATGGCAGAGAGAAAGCTGAAAGAGATTCCTAATATTAAATTGCAAAAAAGCCAGTTCTAACACTTTGAACTCTAGTGTTAGACTTTCTAGTTTCTCCTTCTATTTATGGAAAAAGAATTGCTTGAACCTTAATTGAAGTAAAAGTATCTCTTCAAAGATTTTCTTTTTCTAGAATATATATATACATCATATAAAAAAACTCTACTAACCAAACCGTCTATGATTGAGTAGTATTAAAGTTGTCTTCAGAGTTTTTGAATTTTGTATTCGAATTTAAAATTATAGTCAAAGTACAAAAAAAATAAAAAAACTCCTAACATAGATTGACTTAATTGGTAGATTGGAGTTGCATCAAACAAAATATTTTCAATTTGAATCAGTTGGTGATTCTTTGTTATTAGGCATCACTAATTGTATTGTGCCCTTCCTTGGAGCTGGAACAAGTTATCTACCTTTTTGTCACAAAAAAAGAAATCACATAGAAAACTCTACTGTAAAAAAGAATAGATATTAATTCATTGATAATACTATACCTACCAAGAATCTAGGTACACCAAATTTGAGTTATTATTCATACTAAAACATTTACTAGATGATAGGTAACTGAATTTACTCAAATTTGAGTTATTTACATTTTTTCCTTGCTGGCTTCCATTATTTTCACTCACAAGGCCAAGAAGGCCTGCAGAGCATTGCGTATTTGCGTGAATTAAGTTCTTAAGAAAACCGAGTTCATGACAGGTTTGCCATGTGGTGGCTCCTCTAATTACGGTTAATTATTATTGTCAAGAAAGGGTTACTTAATTCAATATTTAATCTTTGAATCAACTGTTTCACGCGTTCCCCCTAATATACTTCACGTATCTCTTGATTTTGTAATGGTTGAATAGATTCTATTGTCAAACTGAAAGCTTCACATTTTTCTCATTCTATGGTAGCATTCCTTGAAATTAAAGGTATAGTTAGGTCAAATAATGACAAATTAATTAATGTCAACCGTGAAGCATGTGATACCCCTTCAAATTAAATGTATATTTAGGTCACTAACAACTATACCTTGAATATAAAGATGGGAAATTCCCTAATATCTAGGTTAGTAAATGAATATATATATAAGCTTCCACTACATATATTGCACAAGTAACTGAATGTGTAAGCTTCCACTACCAACTTGCATGCCTCTAGTTTTCCATTTTGGATCATGATATCTTTTCTAGGGTAGCAGCCTCCACATTTGGTGTAATATTTCTTATTTCATTTGAGCATTTTACAGCACTTTCAATAGGGATCTAGGTCATAGAAAGTTCTAATATATATATATATATATATATATGTTAGAAAGTTTATTTTGGTAAAAATAATTATGTTGATTTCAAATCTAAAATCGTAGTTAAAAGTATTAAAAAATATTGTTAGTTGTGTGGTTCATGTTCTTTCCCCTTTGCTTTAGAATATTGCGTAAATATTCCTAATAATCAAGCATCACATTTACTTCAAATATTCTTAAAAACTTGTTCAAATACATTTGTAATTGGAAAAAAATTAATTAATTAAGTGTATATAATCAATAATTAGAAAATTTACATATCTAAGGTGAACACTAATTAGATGATGATTGAGCACTGAATATTCTATTGAAAGGTCTTATATATGTTATGATTGTATTGAAATCATGTGAGATAGGATTGTAAAGTCAATTGACTATTTAAAAATTGAGCTCTCTCGTTCATCTTATTATTATCATTTTTGGAAAGGAGGCTCAACGCGCCTTCTTGACTATTTAACAGTTCGGTCATAAAACTAGAAAAATTGTTCATAACGGCTTGAAGTGGCAAGTAAAATGCTTCAACAATTATGAGAACGTGTCAAGCATCTAACAAGAGGGAAGAAGGGAAAAAAGGGATCAATTCTTTGAATAATGCAGTTTTGGGAAATAATTCCATGAATACCATAGATTTCAAACTAATTCCATGAGTACTGTTGTGTTGGATTTTAATTATTTTTTCTATTATTGCACAGTAGGAGAGAGATGTCAAGGATCACACCTATTACGCAAAATGGGGATTGTGTAACTATTTGAATGACACCATTTTGTATGTCGCAACTCCACTAGTGGCGCCACAGTTTTCAAACTAATTCCATGAGTACCGTTGTGTTGGATTTTATTTTTATTTTTTTTCTATTATTACACAGTAGGAGAGAGATATTAGGGATCCCACTTGTTACACAAAATGAGAATTGTGTAACTATTTGAATGACACCATTTGGTATTTCGCAACTCCACTAGTGGCACCATTTGGCAAAATGAGAAAAAGGAATCAATTCCTTTAGGCTCTGTTTGGGAGTTTTTTGGAGGGGAGAGGAGAAGAGAGAAGAGGAGAGGAAAGGGAGGGAAAGAAAGGAAGGGGTTTTCCTCTCCTTTGTTTGGATGATTAAAATGNAATGAGGAAAAAGAAAGGAAAGAGAAGGAAAAGTCTTATTGTAAAATATTTTTACTAGTTTACCCTTTATTATCTTTTCACTCTTTTTTTCTAATTCAATTTTTTTTAATTATAAATGTAATTATTATTTATTTATTAAAAAAATAAAAATTGACAATAACCGAATTCATACTCTAATTAAGTACATTTTCATAAAAAAGTAAAATTTCATAAATATTAAATTATTAATATATAATATACACTTATTGCTTCTAATGAGTCATAAAAAAATTAATATACTATATATTTTCAAAAAGAAAATAAACTGTGCATTTGAAAAATTATACAAATTTTATTGCTTTATGGGTTGCAATTAATTAAATTAGAGTGATGATAAAAATGATTATTTATAATTTTTTCATTAGATGGATATAATTAAAATTTTTAATTAGAAATATAAAAGAATTACAATTTAAACATAAAACTTCAACTTTTTTGCTTTCTTTTCTTATCCAACAATTCAATGGTGGCAAATAGTATGGGTAAATTAGCAAATTAATTCTTTACCCCTCCAAACCCTCCAATTTGGGGGGTTGAAATTTGTGAATGAAAAAAGGAGTGCAAGGGTCAAAGTTTAACCCTTAGTCTCATTCCCCTTTCAAACTTAAAACTCTCAAACAAAGGGAGTTGACTCTCTCATTCCTCTCCTCTCCTCTCCTTTCCCGTCCAAAAGAACTCCCAAACATACCCTTAGGAAATAATTTCATCAATACTACTGTTTTCAAACTAATTCCATGGGTACCGTTGTTTTGGATTTTTTAATTATTTTTCTATTGTTGCACGGAGGCCAGGAATCCCACTAGTGGAGTGAGCAACTTGCATGCCTCCAGCATCACATTTGATATAATATATAAGCTTCCACTATATATATTGCACAAGTAACTGAATGTTTAATCTTCCACAAGCAACTTGCATGCCTCCAGTTTTCCGTTTTGAATCATGATATCTTTTCAAGGTAGCTGCCTCCACATTTGATATAATATTTCATTTGAGCCTTTTATAGTTTCAATAGGGATCTAAGTCAAATTTAACAACAATTGAAAATATATTAGAAAGTTTATTTTAGTAAAGATAATGTTGCTTATTTCGAATTTAGAATCGTAGTTAACAGTACTTAAAAAAATATTGCTGAATGTGTGGTTCCTGTTCTTTCCCCTTTGCTTTAGAATGCTGCGTAATTTCCAATAATCAAGCATCACATTTACCTTCAAATATTCTGAAAAACTTGTTCAAATAACCTCTAGTAGACTCCAATGCGTAATCCCCAATAATCTTGCATCAAATTCCCAATACTATGATGGTTGCACATTTGATATTCTAATGAAACGTCCTATATATATGTTCTCATTCTATTGAGACCATGTGAGATAGAATTGTGGAAGAGGATAACCTCTAGTAGACCAAAGCAAAAATAATAAGAGAAAATCAATTGATTATTTAACAATTGGGCTCTCATATACATCCTATTATTATTATTATTATTATCTTTTTTAGAAAGGGTCAACGTACCTTTTTTTTATTTTCTTTTGGATATTTTGACTATAATTTTGGGTTCAAATAAAAAATTTATAAAATTTTGAGAATGACTTCAGTACCACTCAACTTATAAATCGTTTGGTACCTTCTTGACTATTTAACAGTTGGGTTATAAAACAAGTGAAGTTGTTCATAATGGCTTGAAGTGGCTAGAAAAATGCTTCAATAATTATGGGAACGTCGGAAGATTTTTTTTTAAGCATGTAACAAGAGAGAATAAGGGAAAAAGGGCTGAAAACGTTAAGATTTGAAGTCTTCACCTACCGATCTTTCTTTGTAGAGATGAGAGTATTTTGATGTTTGTTAAGCTACATCCCCTTTAAGAGTGGGTGTAGCACTAGCCATCTCTTGATTGGTGAGCTTCTGGTAGTACTCAAAAACCGAATTTGATGTCATTACGAAAATTGTTGAATTTTTTTTTTT
>QAOA01001274.1:32501-123795 GCA_003255065.1 Cercis canadensis
TGAGATTTGTGAGCCCTATTGTGACTTTTGTAGTATATTTCTATTTGTTGGTTGTATCTTCTTTTTGTTTGAGTCTATGTAAGTATTGTATAAATTCTGTGATGTCATTATGATTATATATATATATATATATATATATATAGAGGGATTCTATGATACCATATGGGTATATCATATTACACTAACGTAACAAACATATGTAATTTTTATATTTTATTAGATATAAAATATAATTTATTTTATTATCTAAGAAAAATTTAAAAACAGTTGATTTGTATACATATCATTTACACATTAGTTATTTCTATGTGGTATGATATACCACATCTAAAAAAACCTCTATATATATATATATATCGTAAAAATGATTATTAAAATTTTTCTTATTTTTTATCAGAGAACGTAATGGCAAAGTCGTAAATATTGAGGCAGGGTCAGCTAGGCGTATTTTAGTCTCAAAACGACACCGCTTGATGGATTTTGTTTTGTAACAATGAAGTTCTCGGAGTCGGAGCTAACTCCCTTCCTACTCATCATCTTCCCACGAAGGAGTTAACGAAGATCGAAACCCGACCATGGAAAAGGAAGAAGAGGACCAGAGAAGGGAAGCAGCAATTGCCTCAACACCATGTCTGCAGCCCAATTTCAACACCAAAGGACTCACTAAGGAACAGCTCTCAAAGTTCCAGGTACTTTTTACCATCCTTCCTAATCAAATATTCTATTTCGATGATAATTCCATTTTTTTTCAGGGATCTGGGTATTACCCTCGGACAATCTCAACTATTCATGTTCGAACATCTTTATCTTTCATGTTATTTGTAGCTTTGTTTGTCAAATTTAAATCATTCTATCCTGATATACGCATTTGTTTCTCTTCCCTCAGTGATTTTGTCTGGAAATTTACATGTGATAGGAACTGCACAAGAGGCGCTTACAAGTAAAGTCAAAATCAAAGACTAAAACGAAACGTAAAGGTTCGTTTGTGTTTTTTGTTGTTGTTGGTGTTATTGTTGTTGTTTTATTACTATTCTACCACAAAAAAGAGGTCACTAATGTATGTCTAAATTTTGTGTTTGCAGATGAGACCAACAAATCCCAGCACAATAATCTCAAAGTCCAGGACTCTGGAGCTGAAAATAAAAGTGTTGACTGCAAAGAATTGAGTCTCTCAAATTATGAAGGCTTTGATAGCAGAAATAAATCCTCCTTAGTGCAGGATGATTCATCTGTGCATTTTGCATCAAACAAGCGCCAGAAGTTGCATTGGGGGTATAACTTGACCTCAATTAATAGTCCCTAGTTAGCAGTAGTGTCTTTGATTATTAGAATCAGAAATGCATAGCATGCATCATTATTGTAGAATGTTTGGTAGCATAGTTTGTTTATGCTTCACCCACATGTATGTGCACCAGTAAGTGTTCTCTCTTAAGATCCATGAGGCTGTGATTAAGGTATTTTTGTACATATATTACTGTAACTTCCAACAGATGTCACAGTAGGTAAAAAACAGAGTTCTATTGGAGGGTAAAACACATCAAGTGTCATGTCTTGCTATGCTGCAAATTTGCACGCACCTTGGTCAGTGGATAATCCTTCATATGTTCTCACAAAACAGTGGATGATCCTTCATATGTTCTCACAAACTATTGGACATACTATTTTACAAAGTCTGTTTGGCTGCATAATGGATTGTCAGTTACTCATATGTAGCAGATGCTTTCATTTCATATATACGTTGGATTTGTATGTTTCTTGTGACTGGTTCACAATTTTAATTGATCTGTCTTCTGTTTTTACGTTGGTAGGCTTGACACCAAGGAGAGATGGGAAAGGAAATCCAACATGTAGATATCACCATGGAACTGGGATGAGGAATCCGTCATTTGAGGATAAAGCTGGAGGCGTTGCGCATGTTATACATATTGAGGGAACATCAACCATGCATATTCTGGGACTGGACAAGTATCATCTTAGTTATCAGTTGCTATTGCTATGTTTTCGGGAGCGTTCAATTCTCTGTATGCCGATCCATGCACTAAAATCAGAAGCAAAGATGCAGTATGTCTTTGGTTATTATACCTAGTGTGAGATGGTAGAAAATGAATTAGTTACATCTGAAAGAGTTCTACTTGATATTAAGACTATGAAAACATAGTTGAGAACTTTTTCTGAGTAGTGAGGTTTATCTATATTTTTTTTATATTAGTTTCCTGCCCATGAGGGTGGCATTCCAATCGAGCTATTTGGAGCTGGATTCGGCTAAATTTATTAAAAGCTCAAATTCAGCTTGATTTGAATTCATTATAATTTTGATTCAAATCAAGCTCTAACAAGCAAATATTCAACATACTCTTTATAAGTTAGGCGAAAGCAATTTGTACAGATCAATGTCATGCTAAATTAAGAACCTATTGGTTTATTTACATTTGTCCACTACATCGATGATATTAGTGTCAGAAAGCTAATGATCAGAGATAGAAATATCATATCAGATATTCCAAATTCAAATTTTTGTTGAAGTGTCAACTACGCCTTCTTCTATATTTTATATGTTTAAAAAGAGGATTCGTGTGACATTTCTGTATATTGTATAACACCTTTGATAGCTAAATTTTAGAAATTGCACCCCCTTTTAGATTGCAACCCCTTTTTCACTTTCTTACAGTATTGAGTTTATTCCCTATAGATTTTAGAAGTTGAGAAAAAACTAAAAAGTAAGCATGTTCCTGTCATATTGTGTAAATTGACTAAAATACCATTAAATGTTACCTCATTATTTTATTAATATATGTAATTGTTTCATGTTTATATTTAAACATAATTATCGCATATATGAATGAAATAATTATATCACATATATAAATAAAATAATCATATATCGCTTGAGCNACTACGCCTTCTTCTATATTTTATATGTTTAAAAAGAGGATTCATGTGACATTTCTGTATATTGTATAACACCTTTGATAGCTAACTTTTAGAAATTGCACCCCCTTTTAGATTGCAACCCCTTTTTCACTTTCTTACAGTATTGAGTTTATTCCCTATAGATTTTAGAAGTTGAGAAAAAACTAAAAAGTAAGCATGTTCCTGTCATATTGTGTAAATTGACTAAAATACCATTAAATGTTACATCATTATTTTATTAATATATGTAATTGTTTCATGTTTATATTTAAACATGATTGAATGAAATAATTATATCGCATATATAAATAAAATAATCATATATTGCTTGAGCTAAGGCATTTCCATTCATCTATTACTCGCTCATCCAAATCCAAGCTTACCACTGATTTCATCCAAATGAACTATTCAATTCACGCCAAATTTATGATGCTTTTATTATATCACAAAGGAAGCTTGACATAAACAATGAGAAGATAAATACAATTCTCAAATTTAAGGTAGGACATCCTAGTTATTCAATCGGCCAATATAAGAGAGGGTAGGGTGTTCTCGCTAATACTTCACCAAAATTTTTTTGACAAAAATTGTTAAAACATGGGAACCAACACAGAAGCTTTACCAAAGTTTACAATGATATTGTTATAATAGACAAGTTAGCCTCGGTAGTCCCTCTCGGTAGAAAGTCCATGAGCAGCATCAAGATTATGACCACGAAGCAAGCATTTATGAATGAATTTTAAACTGCAGGGTTAAGAGCTCTTTCTATTTCCTCCAATGATCTACCCTTTGTTTCCACAACGTTACCGGCTATGTACAAGACAGCAAGAAGACAGACGCCGGCAAAACCTAGGTATACGGAGCTGATACCAAACTTGTTTACAACACTCAGGAAGTAGAGACCGATGACAAAGTTGGAGATCTGATAAGACAAAAGAAAATCACTTTCATTACTAACGAAATTTTTAGTTAACTGATAAAACCAGTGGAGGAACATAAATTATGCAGTATAATCCGTACCAACCCGGCTAGAAAAACATTATAATTCCCATCCTGATTTCATTTAGCAATATATCCACGAGGAGGGCCTCGTGGTGAAGCCATTGTTTTCGGACTTTTTCTATCACATTTCTCAGAAAATCAGTGAGTGCAGACAGAAGGACAACTATGGTTGAGTTTGGTATTGTTTCTCATGAGGTACTCACTGTTACAGAAGCAGCAATTTATGTGTTTGGTAAGCTCACCAGCAACGGTTACTTTTAAGAAGCGATGATGTTTTTATTTTTAGCTCTCCCCAGCAGAATTTTAAAGCAAGATAAACACAGTAATTGCAGGTAATATGAGATCTTGAAGCGAAGTCACTCACCCAATGCATGCCTAATGACAAAGAAACAGCTTTTGCTCTGATTCTAGAAGCAAATATCTCTGGGAGAAGAAGCGCAGGCACAGGACCAGCACCAAGAGAGAAGGACAAGACATAACTGTTTACAATTCATAGATCAGTGAGTCAACAGAAATTGATAACATGGAAAATGCAAAGAAACTCGAAGTTCATGTTTAAAGCAATTTGACGAATGGGGAAAAAAAAGTTACTGAACAAAGTAAATGACTTACAGAACAGTCCCAAAGACAGCAAGGGTGCCAGAATATGGAGCAAGGACCTTCCAAGTGAAAGACAGAGAAAGAAGCAACATTGAAGCAGCCTGGGAGAAAAAGAAAAAGTTATCAGTTATAAGAATATAAAATACTAAAAGTGTTAAACATAAATTACAGTAAAGTAAATAGGATCTATTACACTGGAAATGAAATCAAGATATTGGGGGTGAAAATGCCATTCGATTGAGCTAAATAGAAACAAAAATTTAAAGGCCTCGTCTCGTCCAGGACAAGAAGATTCAATATTAGGTAGATTCACATCCTACCATTTTGTTCATAGAAGTTATATTTGAATAACTCATATAATGAAAACTAAGAATAAATCCATACTTATTTGACTACTGATTAGTAACCAAATTCTGCTCTAACATGTAAGTATAAAAGGATAATAAGTTGTCATAATGCTTAAAAAGATAATAAGGGGATAGACCCATATGAAGCAACACTTCTAATCAGTGTTGAATTCTCTTGGACTCTCCTCTCAGAGGTAAACCAACAAGATTGGTGAGCTTTACCAGCTCAACAAGAAAAGGTGAAATTTATGATCAAGCAGAGCAATAAAAAATAAATTTACAGCAGAAATGGTGGGCTTGCAAATTAAGTCTAGGGACATACAGAAACCAGGCATTTAATGATATATTACTTGAAGAATCCCAAATCCAACACTCTAAACAGTTTATCCAAAAGGTCCCATATATAAACCAAAATAGCGCACCCCTCCTAACCTATGAGGAACTTTATTCAACAATATCAAAATCAGGAAGTTATCAACCTCTGAAGATTATCAGAACAAGCATTAGTAAACTACTAAGGCATCTAGCCTGCAGTTTTGAAAGTGAGCAGGATATTATGTAATTTCAAGTACTTTAAATTGATTTGAACATGAGTATTACATAGGATTAATTAACTGTATTGAAGCAATTATAGTTTTCACATGCTACCTATGATTAGATTAGAGCTGTGGATTTATTCTATACGATTATGGTCTTGATGAAGCACATAAGAAATTGCCGCCACCCAGTAGTACTATCCACTTTCAGGACCCCCTATTTGTTGCTGTAACCCCATCTTCATGCACCAACAAGACTGTATGATAATCTTGTTCAGCCAATATATACACTCATGTATCAAACCTAATTACTAGTGCCTATTTCCTACTTAGCAAACACTCTTTACTTCGCCTCCCCTTTTACCTCACAACTATCTTCTAATATTTATTGATTTCCTCCTTACTTTTCAGGACAAACATCAGCCAAACACTTTTCACCTTCAGAGCCGATCTTTCACCATCCTGAGTGAGATCTTAAAAATCAATTATGCAAAAATTAAAAACTTTGCTCCTGCAAACTCTGTATCTCAACCTTCAACAGCCAAAAGTTAAGAGATTCAATTCAATTCAATGGAACATTAATGCAAAAGAATGGGATGTCAAACTTACTAAATTGACATGAATCAATCCCCCAAAGTTTGGATAGTTTCAGCCATTTAGCTTTTGTTATCAGTCAAGTTCTTCGTAGAGTTTTTGATTAGAAAGGTTTGCATGATATGGTAATTTGTGTGTATTGAATATTAGAAAGGCATTTTGATAACACAAAATGTAATAAGATCTTCCAAACTGTTTGGGCATGGAATGGTATAGAAATTCTAACAAAATGCCTTCAAGCCAACTGACTAGAACCCTTCATTAGGCACCAATTCCAAAAGAAAGCAGAAAATAGCATTTAGTCCCTAGAGTCACAAGGTATATAGAAACTGGAAGACAAACCAAGGCCTAGGATTGATTTTGATCTATATCTTTCACATGCTCCCTACAAGAAATTCCTTTTGGCTTGAAGCATGGACAAAGCATAGGCTCACCCTTGCCTTGTGTTGAAATTCAATTTAATTAGGAGAATGGAGGCAAAGAGAATTAAACTCTTGACCACTTGGTCAAAGAGGTTCCGATACCATATCAAGGAACTAGTCATCCTAAAAGGTTAGCCTATTAAGGAAAGGCCCATAAATGGATTTGATCAATATCTCTACGAGTTTATAAAATAAATTAAGAAAAAGAGGAAAGAAAAATGACAACAAACCTAGAGGAGATCTTAAGCTAGCTTTGGGGGGTGAGGGGTTATTTCATATGTGAAAGAAGTATATCAGCATATTCTAGTACAATAAAGACATTATTCTGTTTTTGCCATTGGACAGGTTTAGCCAGGTAAATCATTTAGCAAATAATACTAATCTAATATTTTACATTTATTTTTTTTAATGTTTCAGGTCCTTGTAGATCATCAAACCCATCTTAAACACAGAATACATGGCAAAGATTCCAAGATCATTAAAGAAAATAGATTATGTACGTTATGTATGCTGGAAATAACTATTACCATCCCACTAAAGCTAGTGATTAGAAGACTTTTCCTTCCTTGTTTGTCCATCAAGGAGGAAGCAACAGCTGTGCCTGCAACAGCATCAAACATTTCAGTCACCAAAATGATCATATGTATGCATATTGAATGATAAACAGTTTTCAGATTCAACAATACTAACCAAACACATTTGCTGCACCAACAAGGGCACTTGCTGCAACATCAGAAGTGATTCCAGCACTGCGGAAAACGGAAGTTGAATAATATACCACAGCATTTATTCCGGCCAACTGCTGAAACAAGAAAAGTGCTGCCCCAACACTGACAACTGCAACACAACATATTTCAGAAGTGCTTCACCAAATATGAGAAAGCACTCATTAACTCTAAGGTAAACCAACAATAGTTGATCAATGATACTAAACCATAAAATGCTTTTATAACAATATTGTAAAGATAAAAATTCTTCATAAACATATAGCAGGTACCAATCTATAACCATCCTTCAAACAGTGGGAATTCTATGGTGAAACCTTCAAAAGATGCAGGTCAATGTAATCAAATCTAAGATGAACAGTACAAGCAGAAAAAAATTAATGGGTAAAGACATATCTAGAAGCAGGTAATTTTTTGGCATAAATATCTAACAGCAGGTTGTTACTCTAGAATTCTTGCTTAATTATAATAAATATTTTATGCGCATAGAGTTACCACATCTGGAATAAATACAGTCTTAACTAAATTTTGAGAATACCTTTCCAATATCGGCTGCTAAAAAGATCAAACCACCCTGCTTCAGGTTCAGATGAACCTTGACTTGCAGTTGTTAAGTCATTCATAACCACAGAAACTCTTTCTTTTCCAAATAGTGTTTTAATAGACTTTTCAGCCTCAGAGATTTTTCCTTGCTGTAAATAATAAATGTAATTTTCTCAGAAATTTTGGCAACGGCATAAAACCTCTAAGAAAGTTATAGCATAGAATTCTGATTGGAAATACATTAGAGATTACATATAGGTTTTATATGTATGTTCTATTGGATTAAAAGCTCACACCATAATCATCATGACTGTACAATTTCAATCCAACCAAAGACTGAAAGGAAATCAACGGTGAATTGATGCATTTTTATGTTTAAAAGATAATATAAAGTCTCTTTCAATGTACTTCAGAATAATTCCCAGTCCTTAAATAAGTTAATATTTCATTTGAAAAATTATCACCATATGAGATTGCAATCCAATGAGTATACTTGTGAAAAGTGTATTTGATGAAAATTTAACTGATTGGTGTGAAAGTGGCAAGTTTTACAGTAAACGGATTCCTCTTCTTATCAATAACAAAAGACAGCACAGAATGCAAGAACACCTGAAATAGCCATCGTGGACTTTCCGGAGAAATTGCCATTCCTAGAGCCAACAGAACAGATGGAACTACTGCAATTCCAAACATTGTCCTCCACCTGGTAAAATAAAATAAAGAATATTGAATGAGGGAGAAGAAGATCTGAGTAAACATACATTTGCAAAGAGTCAACTGTGTGGAGCAGTCCAGAACCTGACATTATTGGCTATTGAAAATGTTGCTTATGACTTTTTAAGGAGGAAATATTAAGTATCTAACTCAAATATAGACCAAAGAAATGTAAGAACAAATAGAACTTTTCAAATTTAATTTGATTTTCTATATGTGATAGTTCTTCTTGAATATCAAAATTCTGAATTCACAACTACATTTTATGTTAGATATAAGTTGACAATACCCAAATTCTCCTAATATTTGTTTCATGCTTGTCAATAATGATGGGAAGATTTTTTTCTTTTGACAAAAAAATAATGATTGGAAGATTAAAATATAAATGGGAGATCCGTAGGCATACTTCTAAGCTAAAAGGAGTCAAACTATTCAGAGATAATTATCGATTTCCATTTCACAATCAGAAGTTTAAGATCATTTCATTTTGAGACATGCTCTAAAGATTGATAGATCCATCCCTCAAATTCTTTGCAGAATTTTCTTCTAGCAGATTTGGGAAATCATTTAGTTATCACTCAGGAAACAACATATTTTTGTCACTCTCTTTTGAATAATAGTAATACAAGAAGCAAATTGAATACCATAAAGGATTTGCTGCCAGAGGCAATCCAGCCACCAGTGCTGCGAGAATCCCAATACATATAAAAAGTTGATTAACAGATCCAAGTGCACCACGAATTTCAGTTGGTGAAATCTGCCCATTTCAAGGTGTCATCAGCAGATGGTCAGTATAGAATATGTAAACATGGGCACAAAAGTTAAAATAATTTAAAGGAGCTACCTCAGAAATGTATAGCGGCACGATAGCAGATGTAACACCAATTCCTATACCAGCAAGCAAGCGGCCAATGATCATTGTCTGAACACTCTGGGCTGTAGCACTATAAACACATCACAGTTTAAAGCATCAGTTTTTATAATCATAAATATATAAAAGACCAAACCTTGTACTCAAGCACAATTGACAGACCAAAGAAATGCTCCAACAGCTAGTGGTATTGCATCTAACTGAAAAGTCCTAGTTCTGCCAAATTTGTCAGCCAATGCTCCACCAGTAAATGAACCAACCGTGGCACCAGCAAGTAGTGTGCTAACGACCCATCCTATTCAAAGATTTTACACTCATGAAAATCATGAGAGAACAATTGATCGAGCATATTCGAAAGGAACTGGATTTGAGAACCAAAAGTTAGAGATAACAAATTACACAAAATTTAAAAGAATGCAAAACGCAATAAATAATTTCATTTAAGCTCCCTACTAAAAGGGTAATGTTGCAGTGATATTAACATAGATATAAGGGTCACAGAGACAACACAAAAGTCTTCTTAGGAGATTAAATGTACGCAGGAAATTTTCCTTAAGCAAATAATAAATATAAATGTATATAAATGTTAGGAGTGAAAGAACAGAAAAGAATATTTCAACACACATCCAAAATTTTATTTGCCTATAAAATCAATCAAAATTTTAAAATCACTTTATACCTAAAGTAATAAAATATGAAAAATCGAAGAAAAAAGCATTTACCTTGTAATACAGTGTTTTCAGTGATTCCAAGATCCTTGGCAAGGTACTCAAGAGCACCATTTACCACTCTACACCAAACAGAGCATAGTCAGAGTTTTCCCACATATAGGATGCCATTCATTGAAACCTTAACAAAGATAATTCACCATAAAACTCCAATACATGTTTTACAGCTTATAACTTAACACATAGGAGGGCCTCTAGTCATTCATATTTCTTACACAAAAGGATAAACAACATGTTACGTTGCAAAGAAGTCCAAAGCTTGTGTACTAAAATGTAGAGAATATCCATACCCTAGATGGTAACCAAACAAAATAGCTCCAAGGCAAGCAACACCGACATATGGTAAAACATTTCCAGAAGATTTTCCTTGAGGATCCAAGGGGACAAGGTTCTCAACATCTCCACCTGCAACTCAATTTCAATTGCTGTATGTAAGAGAAAAAAAAACATATAATAACAGAAACTCACAAAAACTCGAGAGTTTCCAAATATAAGAGCTGTATAGGAAATTACCAACACCAAAATCAATGTATACGCAATTGCACCACCAGCATTATGAATAAGATAAAACTTGTGGGATACAGATTACAGAGATGATATTAAGACTCATTAAGGGAGAAAAGACAATTGTAGCGGAAGAATACCATAGAGGCTACGGCAAGTTCCCAAACAAAGTATTTTCAGCAAATTCCTACCATGATAACAGTTTCCATTCACATATAAACATGATAATCAACCATGATTACGCAGAGTGTCACTACTTCAGTAAATATGGTATGCACTCTCCTTAAAATAAATTATAAAGCAAAGAGATATACCCACTAAGTAAATTCCTAATATACCAAATTTCCAATCAAATTTTACTGTCTGAGTCAACAAACACACAGATACAAACACAAATGCATATGATAAGCAACTTTGCAGAGGCCATCAAGCAAACAAAAAATATGATCTATACGTATGAATAAAGCACCATTTAACTCTCTAATGATTATAATCACAAATTTCAGAAAAAGGAGGAAACGTTCAGGAAATAAATCAAACATATTAAAGGTAGCAGCAGACAAACCAGAAGCCTGAGCCCTGATTGATCTGGGCTTAGCCGAGGAACCGAAAATGCCACCAATGCCCACTCTTGCACTGGTTAGCTCGGTTTCCATAGCAACCGAACCAAGCCTCAAACCAAAGCAATTGGTCCTATTGGACATGCAGACACTTCTGGGTCTCACAGCACTCGCAGTTCCAAACTCGCCGAAACCCCGCAAGACCCCCCTTCGGTTTTGAACCCCAAAGCAAGGAGTGCTCCCCTTGATGCCAAAAGTTGACGCTTGCATATTTTCTGATTGAATATTCCAATACACAGAAAGTCAAAGACTTAAATTTCGCAAAGAAATTAAAAAAATAATTAAAAAGTTAAAAACTTTTAAAAAACTGCAGTGACAGAGACTCAGAGAGAATCATAGCAAGAAATTAATGCAAAAGCAGTAACCGTAAAATGAATTTTGGGAGTTCGGACAATGTTGTGCTATAATTTTGATAATCAAATGAAATTACCTGTGACAGAAAATGCGATAATAGAGTAATTACCGTATAAAGGTTAATAATTTACGAGTAACAGAAGAAACCCAGAAAGCGATGAGCTCACGATTCTCACTGAAATCACAGAAAATTTTAGTTTCTTCTAGTGTTCTTTGAGAGTGTGCTCTGTTTCTATGCTGGATTTGTTGGTGGGAATTTCAGGGTGGAAGAGAGAGGGGCAACTTCGAAAGGACCGCTACTGAATGAGACCAACAACAAAGACGAAGTTGGATCAGTGTTTAATTTTTCTTAATAGATATTTTTAATATTTATGTAACATGTTATATAATATAAGAATAATTAATAAATAAATGATACATATATAAATTAACGAGATTCTATGATACTACGTAAATATGTCATATTACACTGATGTGTCAAGTATATATAATTTTTATATTTTATTATATATAAAATATAATTTATTTAATTTTTTAAATAAATTTAAAAACAGTTAATTTGTATACATGTCATTCATTTATTAGTTATTCTTATGTAGTATGACATACTACATAAATACTATTAAAAGAATTTAAGAAACCTCAATAAATTAATTATTTTTAAATTTATTTAAAAAATTAAATAAATTATATTTTAATATAATAAAATATAAAAATTATATAATATATATCATAAAATTTTTATTTTTTAATTATTTTTTTCAATCGAGAGTTTTTATTTCTCGATTTCTTTGTAGGAAGCTTCTTTTTCTCGAATTTCTTTTCTTTCCTCGTTTTATTTCTAGAAAGAAAATTAAAAATGGATTTTCTTTGGGAAGATCATTACGTAGGATGTTTTGGATTAGATTTGGTTCGCGTTGGAGATGTCGAAATTGCACGTGGGCCACAGTGGGTTCTGCTGGCGTGTGACCTTTCTCGCTAACTGACGTGTACTGTTCTGAAACTACCGCCAAATAAACACTAAAATTTCTCACCCTAGTTACTCAGTTAATAAAAATGAAATAAAGAATAGTGATGTTAGCAAATTTCTTTTTTTACGGTTATTCAAATTATAAATAATTTTTGGTGTGTCACTAAAAAAATATTTAAAAGATAAATCTTAATTATTGTTAAGTTTTTAAATTTATTTATTTATTTTTTTTAGTAATTGAGTTTGAAACAATTTTTTAAATGAATATAGATATACTAAATTTAGAATGAACTATTCTTACTCCAAGAATTTTATTATCCAAACAGTTACAGCTTAACTAATAATTATCACATACTGACATATATTTATGATTAACATGAATTTTATTTGAATTGGATCATTTGTGCTTTCTTGTGTCATTCGCTTATGTAACAAGATATATATATAATCTGAATACAAAAATTTTCTCATTTGTGCAGTTTAACAATATCTGGCACTTGTACAAGAAGAGTAAGATCTCCCTCTAGCTGTCTGATAAGCTTGGCAACCTCATCTGCTCAGTGCTTGTATCATGGCTTATGACTTTCCAGATCCATCTGAAGTCCAACCATAGTCCAAAAAATTAGAGACCAGAGACAAGGGAAAGGCCCAGTCAAATTCCCCATTCAACTTAAATTTCCAGACTAAACAAGGTCAGTTAGAATTCCCCAAGGTTGGGGTTGTTGGGCAAATAGGGATGGTTTTAATGTGAAGAGACACACAAAGAAGGTAGATGGAAAAAAGCATATCAAATTGCCAAGAAGTATCATTAACTACTAGTTCATCCCTCGTGAGAGAGCCATGAATATGGTGAGAGCTCTAAGAGGTTTGTCATTGAACCAAGTGTCTTACAAAAGGTTGGTTTCCCTTCCCCATCTCACAATGGATTTAGTGCCTTCTTTAAAGAACTTGTCTCTTATTTTTAAACCTTTCCATACTAATGAGGGGTTCCTAAAGTTCCTACCTAAATTGCAGCCTCCAAGCATTTAATCCATAACTAAATTTTTTTCCTTCTGAAATCTTCATCTAAACGTAGTTAATAGAGCCAGGTTCTTGAATTTAGTTTTCTTGAGCCCTAGTCCTCCTGATTTGGTTTTAGTCACCTTGTCCCATCCCACCAAATGAATCTTCGTGGTGGAATCTGATCTTTCCCATAGAAATCTCTTATGAGGCTATCAATTTCTTTGCAAATAGCTGTGGGAATGGGAAAACACTGCATGTAGTAGTTAGCATAAACTGACATGGTAGATTGGGTGAGAGTTGCTCTGTCTACAAGGAATAAGATGCTAGCTTTCCAAATCTTCTCCCCATTGATAGTCTTGCTTACTCTTAAAAGCAAAGAGTGAAAAATTTCCTAATTAAATTAAAAATTTGCAGCAGCATTTGAATTAGAAAGAGAATAAGAGCTGAATATATGAAAAAGGAGGAGTAAAATAGATATGAAATACAATGTGCAAGGCATATGGTAAATCAATGTAAGGAGAGAAAAAAAAATGATAGAATATTGAATAGATTTTAAAATATTCATAATAAGCTTAACAAGATTGAGGTAGATGTTTGTTTGTGTAGCCTTCCTGCACAAATGAAGAAATTAAGGAAACCACCTTAAAAACATTATGTGAGTTAAGAATTGGTTCCTCGACTAAGGAATAATAGAAGTTAAATATGAAGAACTTCACTGAATCAGTTTTCTTTCTTCATATGCTCATATAATGATATAAGACCTGTAATGAAAATCCAATTATTACCGTGACAGATTTCTTGAGGTTTGAATAGTAAACTTTGTGAAAAGGAAAAAGAAAATGAAAGAGAGGAGAGGCCTTTGTATGGAAAATGTGTTAGCTGCACAATTCTCTATCCTGTTTTTAATGATAACAAATGATTTTATATATTCTAATTTGTGTTTTATTTAAGCATCTTTCTAAGTACAGGTTAGCAAAAAAAGCTAAGAACTGGTTCTTCAAGTTGTAAGAACTAGTTCTTAAATAATTTCTTCTCTTCTGGATGGTATTAGGCATGTGAAGTCTTTGATCACAATGTGCATGTCAAAATGTCACCTCAACTTGTGATATAACCGTTTCTCTATTAAGAGTTGGTGGAGATCCACCTTTCAAGGGAAGTTAGTAAAAAGTAACTTCTTTGACACTACAAGACAATGGAAATGATTAGTGGACATTTGTCCTCTTATTAAGGGTGGAGAATGCTCTTTACGTGATATTGCTTCCTTCCTTGAAATTCAGTCTTTCAAGCCTTATAGAGGTAATAGAGAGAAGAAGCAAAAAGAGGAAAATACAAAGCAAGAGCTAGGGTGCAATGGCTGCCCTTCTCTTTTAATTTGTACTGAGAGCTTCTTCTTCCTCATGTTCTATACTATGTAAAATTTTCTCTAGAAAGAGAGTGTATTCTAATGGAGCTTAACTCTATTTTTGAGTGTTCAGAACTTAGGATTTCAAATCCGTGAGGTACTTCTAATTGTGATACTAGAAAGAGAAAGTTCTTGGTGAGCTTTAGAGTGAGAAACCATAGATGTAAAAGCTTGGAAATGCTTGGACAAATTAAACTCTATCTAGTGGAACCCCAAAGCTTTGGAAGAAGTGGATGTAGGCCTTAGTGTTGAACTACTATAAATCTGTGGCTAAGATCTTCTTGATTCTTCTCTTTCTTTCTTAATTGCTTATGCTTACTAAATGACATTTATGTTTTTGAGTTGAATTTGTGTGAGCTTTCTGGATTGCTTTATTTGTGTTATATTTTGTGAAATAGATTTGAGTTTTTCTGTGTATCTATTCGGTTCTAGAACTAGTTCTTGTATTGTTTAGAACTTTGATAAAATTCTGTTTTAGATCATTTGAATCAAAATTTTCTAAAAACTCTTATTCACCCCTCTCTAGGAGTATTTCCTGTAACATTCAAAATGAAAGAGAAGATGTAGACAGTTAATTGAAATAATTAGAAATTGTTGCTTGAAGATAGGAATCATGGCAGTTGTCATTTAGCAGGAACTTATTAATTTCATTTTAAATATATCTTTTTTAGTTTTATTTTATCTGATTCTGTTAGTATATTGATAAATTTTGTTTAACAGTTACCAAATCAATGTAGACCTTAGTTTCTTTTCTCTTTCTCTTATGTACAAAAAAAGAAAAAAAAATCAATGTAGTGTTATTTGAGAGTGGGACAGTTTCATTTTACTCACCAGTTTTTCTTTTTTACTTTTAAAGTGTTTTTTTTTTTTTAAGGCAATATAGATATAGTAGTATAGATGTGCATAGGCTCCTAGACCAAACAAGAAACAAGCAATGAAAATAGAAATCGCCAAACATATTTCACTATTTAGAAGCTTCTTTTTATTTGATCAAATCGAACAACTTAAATAAAACAAGAAGAAGATGAAACGTTTCTATTTAGTTCCAAAAAAAAAAAAAATGACTTCTACAGAGTGTACAATAAATGGCTCTATGCCTCTACATTTGAACAGATCTAGAGAGAGCAAACTAGTTTGTCTCTTAAAATGAAACAACCCAAAACTCAGCGGCAGGGAAAGGAGATGATGGTAAAGTACCCAGCAGCTGCAAGATATGATGGAAACAGTGGCATCTTGGGGTACCCAGCAGCAGTAGGTAAAATAGTTAATGGGAATGAGTATGCAACACTAGTAGCAGAAACAGCATAATTGGTGTAGTGAGTGATTGGAATTGGGATCATAGGCTCATCATTCTTGAAAACTTGTAGACCAAGTAAGAAAGAACAATAGACATCAATGTGAGGCATATTCAACCTGAGCATAGCTCAAGTTACAAGCATCCCAAGGACTCAAAGTAACATTCTTTGGCTTCTCCATCACCTTCCCTATCAACTCAAAAAGCCAATCTCTTTAACCCTTTCTCCGTCATCTTTATATTTCTCAGCAGCACCTTAAAGCAACGTGTACTTGCAACAAGAAGTCCATGATCTTGCAAAGGAAAGATAAGGTTTTAATTGAAAATTTTACTAATCAAAATCTCGTTATGATATTCTTGTTTCTTTTGAAATTATTATTTAAGGTCATGTTATTCTATCCTATTTTAAAATTGGGGATAGTGTTACATTAACTTTCAAAATTTGAGTTATGAACAAAAATAAGCCATATTTTTTAGACCCAATGCGAAATTAATATAAAACTGATTAACTAGTAACTTAGTGTGAGTTGAAATTATAAATTATTTGCTAAAATTCATAATATTTAGGCCACATAAAAAAAATAGAAAAAGTCAAATTAGAATAGTCATTTTTTTTTAATCCAGTTAAACTTGATAACTTTGATAATTTGTGCTTTTCTGAGACAAATTTAGTTGAGACTAGCATATGACATAATTATTATTATTATTATTATTATTATTATTATTATTTTCAAATAATACATCAAATATCATGCTGTCATGCACAAAAGAAAAAAAAAAAAAAAGATTGATCTTTCCTTCATATCCTCCAATTCTTTATGGTGGAACTCAATGAGGCATACCACCTACTAATTAATACAATTTTTTAAGTAGGATTTCTTGAACTAGCCTCAATAAACTGGACTTGGTTCCTCCCACCAAGGAACACACTTTAAAACAAGCTCTATACTTTCCATATCACATGAATTCACATCCAATACTTCAATCTGAGACCGGCCTAGGCCCAAACTTTATGAATCATAATAAACTTTAACTATGCTTTACCAATTAAGCTATTCAACCCATGAATACTAAATCCAAATACTTTTTGAATCACAATAACTTTTACTGTGTTGCACCATTGTGGATCTCTCTCTCATTTCTCTGCCCACAAAGAGAAAAAAAATCAGCGTTCCACTTGAAGGGGATGGGCTTCCACCCTCTCCCTCTTAGGGTTTCTCCTAATTTTCTCTTCTCCTATTGGGAAATTTCTGCCTCTCTGTGAGAGGCTTCCATGTTCTCGATCTCTCCACTTTCTTCCACTCTTCTTGTAGGCCGACTACTTTCTCCAGAAACTGCTTCTTACAACTGCCAACACCAAATCTCCACACTCGAAAGCACAACCTCAGCTTCCAGTGCACCGAATTCGAGTTCCACAACCTCATATCTGTGGAACTGTATTTGAAATAAGAGCTTGTAAAGAGCTATAGCATAGTGGTCTGACACCATTTGGCTTTTAGCAATGTAAAATCTATTCGTGGGTGACTTGCAGTTGTTGAGTATCCTAGTATGGTTCATTCCAACAATCTTAGCTCTTTGCACAAAGTAGCGGTTCAGCTCGCTATGGTTTCAAGAAGGGACAGTGTCCTGTGGATTGGAGTTCATGACCCCTTGCCTCTTAATCTCTGATTCTCGTTTGGGCTGGTTTGCCTTGTTTAGTGTTGTTTCTGTTTGACTTGTCCTTGTATCGTTCTGTTTTGGTATTTTGGCTACCATTCTAAGTTTGAATACATAACTTACAAATTCTGAAAATGACTTTAGTATCACTCGATACTCGACTATATACCTTGTTCTATTTCTATTTTGTGATTATTCTTCTGGTGTATTGTTGCTCTTGTTCTATGTGTAATGGCAAATAAAAAATAAGAGGTGTGTTGCATTTATCAATGTACGACCTTCTTAAATCACAAACACCAACACCATACCAAAATGGGCTCCTATGTGTGATAAAGTGTAATGTGGTTTAAGCAAAAGTTATTCAACTTCAGATTACATGATATCCCACAATCAATCCCACTTTATGGTCTATGTAGACCCTTTATAGAATGTTTCTTGAAATGGAATCTGCAAGAAATAAATAAAACTCAAATGTAAACCCTTAATAAATAAATAAAACTAGAAATCTCTAAGGAAAATTAATTGGAGCCAGAAGGTACAATTATATTAAGAATCAGTGCATAACAACTCTCTTTGGGCAGGCATTTATCTACAATGACCCTAGGAAGTAACTCTATAGTCACACTTCACTAAAATTAATGTCTAAAATACCCCTTTTGGCAAGGAAACTGTATACACTAACACCAAGAAGCAATTTTGTACTAGAATTAATACACATTTATGACCTCTTGTTGGTAGGTAATTTTATGCAATAATCCAATAAGTAAAACATCCCAGAATCCTTATTAAAAAATCCTACAATTAAAAAAAAAATCTATAATTACATAGATAGCTTGCTATATATAGTAATATCAACCATAACTACAGAACTATCCAATTGGGACAAAATTTAATTTACTATATCTTATGTACTTTATCAACTCATCACATGAGCACAATATATATCATTCACCAATCTAATATTAAATCAAAAGCCTTTATATAATTCGACAATCACATAATCAAATCCTTAAATAATTAAAATCACATACAAATGATGTGGAGACTGGAGACTATACTAAATATAAAATAATTAAGTAGAGTACAGTAATCCTTTTTAAACTTTAACATGGTAAATCATCTTAAAACATTTTATTAGCAAATCATATTGCAATTCACCAAAAAGGCATTAAGACTTTAAGAATCAGATAACCTAACATATAACTTTTTTTATGCCCTCACAATACATAGACAAGTCAACTGCATAAAACAATAGCAGAAACCACACCTAGATTTTGTCAGCAGTTTGATTTCATGAACAACACTCAGCCACCCATTTAAGGGCCAATAAGGCCTTCAGCTGTTAGGTTCAAGCTACGTCAACGAATAGGTCTTCAATTCAAATTTTGTCTGCGATCTTTTATTAGTAAGCATCCATTAATTACCATATATATGCACTACACTAGAGCTAGATCAACCTATTTACTTCTTAACTTATTTTTGTACCAAACAAACTTGAAAAAGATAATTCAAGAACAGAGTAGCATGGGGCTTACCAAAAAGAGAGAAGAAAAAGTAGCATGATCTTTGACCCAAAAATCATAATTTAATACAAGAAAATACATAATAAAGCTGTTCTATCCACACACATATCAAAACAAGTTCAACCACAAATAAGTTCAACCGTAGTAGTTCGGACTTCTTTAGCAATATAAGCAAATATGAAAAACTTTATTGTAATGCATGATTACATCTTTATTGACCTTGGCCATTTTAATCATAGCATTTCTAGGCTTTGATATCATAGGCAAGATGATTTTTTAAAAACACAGATCTAGATACTAAAATTATTAATTATATCCCATATTCTACTCGTTGTCCATTGATATACAACTGCAAAATCTTAAAGTAAATCAAAAGAACACTAACAAACAAAAGTAGTTAGTCTTTTTTTTTTTTTTTTTTTTAATATCACGAGTATCCCCACTTTACCCAATTGAGTGTGGGCCTAATCTCGTTCAAGTGTTAGAGCAATTACGGTTCTCTCTCTCCCAACAATACTCTCATTGGACCTCGAACTCTTGACTATAGCCAAGAGCGCACACCCATGTGATGTAACTTAGTACCAATTGAACCAAGCGCTTGTTGGTCAAAAGTAGTTAGTCTAAATAACGGTTCCCACAATAATTATCACAATAAGTACATTAAGGACTAATCTTCCCGTCATGTTCCAATTTCTTATGGTGACACTCTGGGTTATATCACCCATACCACATAATTAGAGATATATAGGAGTGAAGAGGGGACTTAGCCTCAATAAAATGGATTTAGACCATCGCATCAAGCACCGCATTTTAAAACAAGCTCTACACCTGCTACACCACACCAAATAATTTGAGTAAGTTTTACCAATCAAATCATTCAACTAGTTTTTCACAATTAAAAAATCCAATTATTTGTAACCCATAACAGACACACAAAATCCAACATTTTCTACTGGTAGAAGTTCAGTGCTTTTTCTTTTTTAGCTTTCCGTTCATCTTCTTGCTCCCTTTCAGTTGTCATCTTGTTCTCATCCACTTGCTTCCAAAATTGTGTGTTAATTCTCAACACAACACTGAACGAATTTGTTAGCAAACTAATCCAAGTTTTTATTATCATCAAAGTACTGTTTCAGCTCTAGGTCAAATATATATATCTTCTTTAATCTCTTTGGTCAAATGGCGACTCCATCTCCACCACTCCTCAGTAAACATTCTTCAAAGACAAGAGCCTCTAATTTTCTAGCTAGTTCATCAAATATTATCAACTGGCCTTTGTATTTGTTTAATTAATGCGAGAAATTTTCAGAAACAAAATGCTTAGACTTCTAATCTTTGAAAGCCACATGGATATTCATATTGAATGTGATTATTTTTTATTACTTCCAAACTAGAATATTGCCATACCACGTTACTTGTCCATTTGCAATATCTCAAATGCCGTCCATTTGTCGTTGTGTACTAGCTTGTAATTTGTATACTATTTGATGATTTTAACTTGCTGACCGATCCAGAATTACCCACCCTAGATGAACCTTTTCCATGGACATTTATGTTTAACTATATATGCTTCCAAATCTAGACGTTCTAGAGCACAATCTAGGCTTTGCATCATTGATTATCTAATATATGTAGATATGTATATAAAATAACACTATTTTATGACTTAGTCTTTAGTTAAAGCTGTTGGTTGTTGAAACCGATAAATACTTGGATTAGGATAACCCTAACATGATATAAGCTTGAAACTTATGTCATTTTGTATATTAAGTCAAGTTTCGAGAGAGAAAGACAAAGACAGAAGAGGTTTTATGTTGTCTAATAAGCATTAATAGTTAGAATAATATTTTTTTTTTAGTTACATACTGTGCTATACTATATGTAAGTTTTGACTAGGTATGGCATGTGCGTATACTTTCATTAAAGAAGTTGAATCTATAGTATAGATATTCGTCGGCAAGCACAACTTGGTAGGGCAAGTTTGGCGATTCAGGCAATCTTTAAAGAAGTTAACATATATTAAGATAATAATAATAATAAAGGCATGAATAATGACTTGATCATTTATTTCATTATTATTAATTTAAAGGGAAAAAAATGACCACAAGAAATGTTTCTCATGGCAACAACATATTTTCCAATGAGCATCACAAGTTGGGAAGGAGATTAATTAGTATATTAATTATTCAATCTTTGAGAGCTAGAGATAGAGAGAGAGAGAGAGAGAGAGAGAGAGAGAGAGAAATCTATTCCTTTCACATGAGTTCTCATGAGTATACTATATGTCATCATTGGCATGTGCTTTTGAACAATATTTCCCCACCTAACACTCTTTTACTTGAAAATTCCTTAATTATATCTAAGTAACCTGGGACCTAGTGGCTTAAGCTTTGTCCATTAGGTTGACACATGCATGAAGAAGGAAGAGTAAGTGAGAATATTATAGGGACAAAATATAAACAAGTATTTTACTCATGAGCTTGAGCCCTTAGTATGAACTATGAAGGCATGTTTCAGCTTTCTGACAAGTTTCAACAATCATTGTCTTTCCTAATTTTGCAAAATTCACACTTCCATCAAGATGTGTGTACTGTGTACAAAGTAAACTGCCAGCCAGGAGAGACAAGTTGGGCATCCAACAAAGTATCTCAGAATTTTCACCAGAAGACATCATTATCAATGGCTTTCTAGGATAATTAATTGCTAGCTATATTTTTCTTCATTATGAGTAATTAATAAAAGTGTAGGCCAAGTGAGTTGAGTCCAACCGGGATGAACAATAGTAATCTTATAAATAAGAGTTCTTATTAATTTGGTGAAGAGAAATTAAAAGGAACAAGACCAAACAAAAGTAACAGATAATGTAGATAGAATAACATACAGAATACGAATTTAATTAGTACTGTCGCTTAAAATTTATTTAATGAACTATTATATTTTTCATATTTCGCAGCTGTGGATTAGTTATTTTTTATAATATATATGACAAATTAAATCCTTTTAGAAATGAAAGAGGAGATACCCTTTTATTTATTGATAACCAAGAAACTTTATAATACTCCAAGTTGAACCATTAAAGAGAAATGAAAAGAAAAGAAAATTATGAGGAAATCCGTTTTAAATATATGTTCAAGTAAATCCTTTTTGAAATAAAAGGAGGGAATATCCTTTTATTGAAGTATTAAAAAAAGTGTATAATATTTCAGGTATATCATTATTATTATTTTTCTCTCTTTAAAATGATGTTCATATGTAGATTATTACTGTGGATTTCTAAATACCACTTTCTAATAATTAAAAGTTATTCAATACTATAATGATTAAGTTTATAAGTGTCAATGATATTCTTACTTTATAAGTTTATAAGTGCAGAAGTTGCATGTGATGCAATTGATGCTAGGGTAAAACTTGACATACTTAAATCACTCATTAGTTTAGTATAGGATTTGATTTTCATCAATTCAACTATTGAATATAAGTGATTATCGTGTTGATCTTTTGCGTACCAATTTAAGTTATTCCAACTAAAGTTAAAGCGCACAATAATTAGTGAATACTTACCAACAAAGAATCATAATAAGATTCAAATTAAATACTTTTTTATTAGCGAGCTCAAACCTAATAATTGAGCTAACCCTCGTCAGTATTTTATATCAATGTTAATGTAGCAGAAGGACGCCGCATTCTAATGGGTATATAAATAGATTGACACTTGGTTTTATTCTATGAAGCATTCACCTCACACAAAAGAAGAAGAAAAAAAATTCTATTGAGCATGTGGAAGCCTGATATTTTCTTCATACATTGAACCAACGGATAGGTGAAAGTTAGTAAGATTCGCATAGATTTTGTCCTAATTATTAATGACTAACTCAACGTCAATCACGCAGAGAAGCTTAAGATAATCTACCATGCACAATATGTCATGGTGGACCCGCACAGTACCTGATAATTTCAACGCTCTCTTTTCTTCTCTCTCTATGTTTGATTATGAAGTTTAACCCTACTCTGAAGAACATGTTTTTCATTAAACTAATGTTGTCCCATCTCCAAATTAACCCTTGTCTGCAATCCAAGCCAACTTGGGTGAAGCACAAGGTTTGAAAATTAATCTAACAAATTTAAGATTACCAACGATCTAGCAAATACCCTTTTGTTTGTTTTGTCTAAACAACCCTCAGTGAAAAATTGTTTAGTTTATGGGATGCGTGTGGCTCTCTTCAACTACATCGTATTAATATCTGATTTAGTATTTTTATGAATTGAGTAATGACAAATACACAAGCTATTTAAAAATTACACATGAGAAAAGGATGAATTCAGAAATTTAAATATACAACAGTCCACAATTGTATTATGTGTTAGAACCTGAGACTAACAAGAAACAAGTTTAAGTAGGATAAGTTCTCCACAAATTGTACCTTGTAATATAGTTTTTATATATATGTTATTAATTTTAGAAGTGTGACACATACTCTGAGCTTCACAGTAAAAAACTTAAATGGGATTACCTAATGTCGGGTTTTGCCAATTATATGTAGTTAATGATTTAACATTACTCTTGCAGTAATATAAGAAAGGAATCTTACAGTTGAACCATCGTCATTTCGTACCAATAATGGCATAAAAAATTACATTAATTAAGCTTCCACTTCCACAGAAAACTATTGCTCATATGACGAAATATGAAATTTAAAAATTGTGACTTACGTAATGTGGCTTATCATATTATGTGTAGTTTCACTCACTCTTTCTCTCTCTATATAATATGCCAACACTCTATCTATGGTAGGTATAAAGTACTAGAAATCATTATCTAAAGCTGCTTTGGTTTTCTTCTTCTGTGCTTTTTACCAATCTTGTTTGCTTTCTCTACCTTTGGAATTTTCACAACCAACTCTAGCTCCCCTCTTCTTCTTTCTCTCCCACAAATGATTATGATTCCCTCCAAGTAACCATGCACTGTTCTTCTTTGTAAACTATATTTAACTACTTTTTCTAGCTCACACATGCCCACCACTAATCACAAATTTGGTGCATCTTTCCAAATCCCAAGATCTAAATTTCTTCTGAGCGGCTTTCTGATTTCTCTCTTTCTCACTCACTCATGGCTGATATTGATTACCATGCAAAACCTATCCCTACCACCACCCCATCTCTGAAGCTCTTTGGCATTAACATTCACAATGTTCCCGAAGATCACAGCGACGCAGAATCAAACAAATCTCCATCTGGATCACCGGAATCGGAGCCTTTGAACTCCGGCGAAGCCCGAAAATATGAGTGCCAGTATTGTTGCCGAGAGTTTGCTAATTCACAAGCACTTGGTGGACACCAAAACGCACATAAGAAAGAAAGACAGCTCCTAAAGCGTGCTCAAATGCAAGCTGCTCGTGGCTTTGCTGCTTCACATATACCAAACCCAATCATATCGGGGTTCTCACCGCCACCGCACCTCCTTGCCAGAGCGCCGCTACCACCACGGCAGTCATCTTCATGGCTATATGGAAGTACTCCCCCAGCTTTTGGCGTATATCATTCAGGTACCTTTGCAGCGCCTGGTAGACGAGTCTATGCCACTGATGGTTATGGAGGGTCTCCTGCAACGGCTTTACCTGATGCCGGAGCCCGGCCGATACCGGTAATCGGTGGCTTTGGTGGTGGCGATGGTGGTGGCGAACAAGGCTTCGGTTTGGATTTGCATCTTAGTCTATAAGTTGAGTTGAAATTTTTGACTCAGGCATGGTTTAGTTTCAGAAGTGTTTATGTGAAAGTAAATTTTATTTATTACTAATTAAAATGGCTCAATTATTGCTTTCAATCTTTATAACTTTTTATTTCATTTTTTTTCCTCCGTAAATTTTATAATTTGTACAAAGTAACATGTATTTTTGCAAACAAAAAAAAAAGTACCTATGTTTCACTAAAAAAATACCTATAATATTCTATATAAAAAGGATTCGTTCGATGGGTGGTCATTTCCATAAATGAGTCAAAATCTAAAGAAACAAAGCAACATTTATTTCGAATTGTGACCACTATTAGTCAGTACTAGTTTACAGCACACGTGTTTTGTGCTCAAGTATGTAATTATTTTTGTAATATTTTCACATGTTTATTTATAATTTGAGTTTGTCCATTACCAATTTAAAAGAAAACAAAAACTCAGTTACAAAATTCAAAATGTCTTTCAATTATTTTTGGGTAAAAATATTGCGGTAATATACTATGTGATTATATCAAAAATTAGTCAGTTCTATATAATATAAAGTACAATATTGATGTACAAATTTCTGGTAATTTAAATTTAATGATGATATTAATAAGAATGTAAAATCATGTAAAAAGTCATAACCTAATCTATCAAGAAAGCTAGCTCTTGAGTGGAATATGATATTAATTTATAATTTGACTAGTCGATGTTGATTGTACGGAAGCAGTGGCTTATAGTGAAGGTGTTTGCTTAGCTCTTGAGTAGATTATGATGGATTTGTATATTGAAGGTGATGCTTTGGGTGTATACAGGCTCCTTGGAATTGCACCAGCAATCTATCTGGCATTGAGATTATCCTGGAGGACATTCTTGCTTATTGTAGTAACCTTCAAAACTGGGATTTTAGGTGGGCTCCTGAGGGAGCAAATCAGGTTGCTCATAGTTGACCTCTTATGGGAAGACCTCCGATTCTCTTGTTTGCTGGTTCAATGAGCCACCAGCATTCATTTTTTATGTTCTTCTTCAAAATGCGTAATGAAAGCTTCGTTTCATATCCAAAAAAAAAAAAAGTAAAGCTTAATAATAAGAAACCAAAGTACATTACCTCAAAAAATGAAGAAATTTTTTTTTTGGATGTGGAAAAAATGAAGAATTAGCTCATAAGAATTTCTCATTTGATAATTAAATTGAACTACATCAACTCAAAGGATTTTAGGTTTGACTCCTACTAATGATTCCTTGTTAGTAGCGTCTACCAATTATGCAACTTAGGTCTATCGCAAAAGCTGTTCATTCGCCATGGAAAATATCTCCTTGCAAAATTGGTAATAGAACCCTATGTTCAAGTGATGAATAAAAAGTTCATAAGCGAATCTTTTTATAAACCTTGTGAAAAATAACTTAAAACTTTATCAAAATAATATTTAAAATAAANAACTACATCAACTCAAAGGGTTTTAGGTTTGACTCCTACTAATGATTCCTTGTTAGTAGCGTCTACCAATTATGCAACTTAGGTCTACCGCAAAAGCTGTTCATTCGCCATGGAAAATATCTCCTTGCAAAATTGGTAATAGAACCCTATGTTCAAGTGATGAATAAAAAGTTCATAAGCGAATCTTTTTATAAACCTTGTGAAAAATAACTTAAAACTTTATCAAAATAATATTTAAAATAAATAAACACTACAAGAAAGTCAATGTTTAAAGATGTAAAAGTTGTCAATTTATGACATGGATAAAAAATTATTTGTAAATGAAAATTGATGATACAGAAACTGTGAACCTTGTCATAAGTAAAAAAGAATTATAATTTATCAACATAGGATCCCAACTCTATATTTTTTTTAGGTGGTGGCTATTTCCACAGCAAAAATGGTTAGTGCCACAGCTTAATTAATATTTAGTATTTTATTTGACAAATTTACCCCTTAATTATTGTAGCTACATTAATTATTTGACCTTAATATACTTCTCATTAATAGAAAAAAAAAGAGTTACTTGTAGGTCCCATTACAAGCTTCTCTCTCCATCTTATATACTCTTAAAGGCTTGAAGCTAACTGATTATAGATAAATTAGTCGCAAGACTCTCCTTGCAAGAAGAGGGTTTTGTGTTTGATGTCTCTCATTGACAAAATAAGGGTCTCAAAGTGCTCAACCACACAAAGTTACAACTATGGGTGTTTCAACAACGAGACTCCTAGAGCAATGATGGCTCACCATAGGTTAGGTAAGTCTAGCTCTATCCAAAACTTGGTTAGGTCTTGGTTCATGGGTTACCAAAAAAAAAAAAAGAGAAGGCTCAAAACTCTTCTTTCCACCAAAGAAATGCATAGACTTTTCTCCACTCAATATACTCATATAACAAAATGGCAGAATTAAAAAAATTCATATTCAAAAATTTATTTCAGAAAAATAAGAATAAAAAAATGAAATCTGCATCTGTATGTAATTTCCAAATAATGAACTTTCTGCATGCCCATGGAATGAATTTTTTGCGTTCTTGCCATTGAAATTAATCAAATAACTAAATTGTGCAGAACAAGAATCAAGACAACCCAAGAGAGTAAACAGAAAATAACATGAAAACACAATGAGAAGGGAGCTCATACAAGAGGGCATCCATAAAAGGGTGTTGATTTTACCAAGTTGGAATATTGGGATGTCAAATCGGAGGAAATTTAGGAAAAGGAATATGTTCTTAATTAGTACGGGAGAAAATTTTGGTGACACTTAGTAGGTATAAAGTAGGATTATGTAGAATAATTAATATTACTATTTATTAGACCTGAATCTTGCTTTATTAGGTAAGGAGTAATGTGTCTATATATACTTCTCCAATAAATAAGCTATGATATTAGTAATAATATGTGTGAAAATAGCAATTTTTAGTTACGGTTATGGGAAATGGAGATTTAAACCTAGACTTCAACATTTTTGAGAAATTCAAACTCATATCATTAGAGTTATTGATATATTTATCCACATAAAAAAAATATATATATATATATTTTACCTATATTAAAATCTTTTAAAAAAAACTTTTTAACATGTAATAGAAAATATATCAAAACTAAATTCATAGTAGTTAAACTGGATTGAACTTTGGTGCTTCTTTGGTTTATTTGGCATGATCCAAAGGCTATTGTGCATGGTAAGGGATTACGCTCTTCGATGGAGCTTATTACAGCAGCTGAATCATTTTGGTCTCAGTACAGGGATGCCAATGAGAGAGAGAAGTGGACGGAGAGAGAGAGAAACTGGAGAATAGCATTTACTTTTTTTTGGTTTTATTATTGATTTTCTGTTTTATTTCCTTTCATTGTACTTAAAATTCGTTTAAAAAAGGTTATTTGAGTTTATGCTAGGCCAGATGATGTTTAAGGCTCAACATTTAGGTGGGACCCCTACCATTAAACGACTAATGTTTATGAAAGGATACTAGCTAGGAGACACGTAAATTCTTCATTGGTTTCTCCAAAACAATTTTCTTTTGCTCTGCCTTGTATTCTCTGTGATCATCATTACCACCAACTTCAGAGTAGAGGGTAGAGACGCCATGGTTAGAGAGGTAACTATTCAATGCTTTACTGGTAATTCTGCTCATTTCAATGGAAAAAATTGAAAATATGCTTTCTTTCTCCATTTTCTTCTGGTACTCAGCATTCCTTTCCCCCTCCCTGTTCACCTTCTTGGATATATTAAACTGAAAGATGATTTTCTGGGATTTTTTAGTGTTAACATTCATAGCTGTCAAAGATTTGGATCAAAGTGTTTGAATTGTAAAACGGGTTGGAAACTGAAGCTGTGTGCTTCTTGTTTTGGTCACTCAGAGTGTTATGTAGTCTTCTTTTACAGTTAATTTCCTGAACCAGAGAGGAATCTGTTCTCTCTGTTAGGCACAGATTCAGGAGGTTCTTTCTTGGTTGATTATGGGTATTCTTGCATGTCATGTTCAACGGAATGGCAATTCAATTTTTGCTCTTATGTTGAGTTTGTTATTGAGTTGGAATTAACCAGCCCTCTCTTTTTCTCTTTCTCTCTCCGTCCACTTCTTCTCTCTTTCTCTTTCCCAAGTGATCCAGCGTGTGTCCATAAGGACACGCTCTATTGATCTAGTGTGTCCTTAAGGGACTCGTTGTATCATAAACAATGGAGTCCTTTTAAATCCCATGTGCTATAGTTTTTTGTTGAAGGATCCACTATTTTGATATAGTAGATTTTAAAGGAAAATGTTACATCTGATCTATTCTAATAAATACATTAAACAATAATACATTTAAGTATTTTTTTAATACATTATTTGGTCATTTATCGGTTGAATCATTTTGATCTTGATACAGGGATGCCAATAATAGAGGTCAAAATGGGTTGGGCCTGCCAGTTGGTCCGGCCCGTCATGCAAATGGGTTGGGTTGGGTTAATGTTTTATTGGCCCGTTTAGAAACGGGTTTCTGATCTCGCCCCGTTTGGGTTGCGGGTTGCGAAGGGTTAACCCGCCATTTAATTCTTTTTTTAAATATATATATATATATATATATATATATATATATAAATCAAAAAGAAGCAGAATCCCTAACATCCCCAAATTCTCATTCTCAGTTTCTCGACTCTCTCATTTTCCTCTCTACTCTCTTGCACGCACCGCACCTCACCTCCTTCGCACGCCATCACCGCTGGCACCGACCATCGTCATTGTTGCTCCATCGCATTCACACACTTCGGGTTGAGTTGCTGTTGTCGCCAGTGAATTTTTCTGGGTATGTTGTGTTGAAATCCCCTTGCTGTCTAAATTTGTTATTTGCTTGATCTAGTGGATTTAGGTTGTTTGTTTATGAATTAATGCACATTTGGGATAGTCTAGATGAATTGCAAATCTACTGTTAGGTGTTCTGTCTATGGGTGATGCTTCTGTTTGAATAAAATTTTTGTTTTGGGCCTCTATTCGTCTACAAAAATAGGCAAATTGTGACCAAGATATATTGTGTGTGATGCGTGTTGTGCAACAAAATTGGAAATTTAACAAAGAAAAGGAAAAAAAAAACATGGGATAGAATTGGTACCTGAATTGGATGTTTATGTGAGTGTTGCTAAATTGATGAACTATTTTATCTTATTTGCTTTCCAATTCTCAAAGTTTTCCCTCATATATTTGGAATTTTTCCTCTGCGTGTGCTACTGAAGATTCTCTCTATTTATTTTAGAGTTTCTGGATTCTCTCTTCGTATCCCTCTGTTTTGGTTCCCTATATGTTTGGCTTACTGTGTCCTTTCTCTATCACGGTGTGTCGTCCTTTTAAGAATTCTTATAACATGTGCAAGATAAGAACAATATGAATATTTTGAGACACTTTATTTTCAATTAAAATAAATCATAAATGAACTTTATACGTCAACCTGCAAATAGGCTAGCATGCCAAAGCAGTATCTTCTGCTTTTAGGTCAACCAATTGCATTGTTTAGGTAATGGCTACTACTCAACTCACTTCTTATATGTTTGTGGGATAGGGTGCACTGTTGTAGTTGAACACAATGTCAACAATTACACCAAATAGGTAGTCATGATAACAATATATGAATGCTTTCTTTGGACTTTCCCGGAGACTGCATAATGAATTAATGTTCGTAACTGGGCCCATATGGTTGGAATTGCCTTTTGAAAAGTAAGATTTACTTTCTGACTATCAGTATTGAGTTTGTTGAGAAAAGACAAGAGTTTACATGAACTAATTCTTGACAATGCTATGCGTTGATATTCTTGGTGCTAAGATTCTAACTCTAAGGAACACTTTGTGGCATCTCTACTCATGTGTGTTATATGCTGTTTCATTTTTTGGCAATTTAAGTATATGCCAATCCTTTGCAGTTTCTACACTTTCTCTCGCATGGTTGAAGTGAAAGAGATCATTGTGGTTTGTGATCCTTCATACAAGGATGTTTTTGAAGGTCTTTTTATCTGTTATTTATTTGGTTGATACCTTGGTTTATTATGATTTTAATTTTTAACTACTTTTATCTTTATGCATTGTATATGTAGATAATGAAGATTGTGCAAATTTTAAAATAAATTTGTCATAAGACAGATCAAATGTTGTTTTAGAGATTATTGAAGATGAAGGAAAATGAGAAGAAGAAGATGATTTGAATGTGATTGTGGTCTTGTTATTATTGTCACTGATTTGCTGTTTTTTTTTNTTTTTTTCTATTTTTGACTGGCTAGCCCGCCTAACCCACAACCCATAGTGAGTTGGGTTGGGTTGAGGTTTTCTCAGCCCGCCCCGCCCAATTTGGTGGCAGGTTAAGGCAGGTTGGGCAGGCCGACCCGTCTTAACAGCTCTAGCCAATAAGAGGCCTTTTGTTGCTCCGAGTCCACCAGCTGCTCTACAAGGTGTAAACAAAATATAATTGTAGAAAAATGGCTTGACATATTTCATTCATGTATGGTGTTTAAATATAAGTGTAAGACTAAACTGCTTATAGTTGAATAGTAATGAGGTCGTTCTCGGGACTTGTGAGTTTCGTATTTGAACCTGAGTCGCAACCAAAAATACAATATATATATATATATATAATAAAAAAAAATTACAAATAATGTTCTAAAAGTTTGAATTTAAACCTATACAACAAACTACAACAGCTTACCAAATTTAAAGATACTTTTTAGAATATACAACAGCTCCAACAATTTGAGGTATTTGAGAATATTTAGGGTCCATTTACTTTAGCTATTTCTTGTTTTCATTTTTAATGAAAATAGAAAACGGGCCTGAAAACATTTTGTTGAAAACATTTATTAAATCGGGCCTAAATCTAAAAACATCAAAAATACTTTTTCAGTGTTTGCTTCTCAATTTTTTTAAAATAGGAAATGAAAAAGTAAAAATACAGTGACAATTTTGTAATTATAATAAAAAAATGGTTTTCAGTCTGCTCGCGTGGTCTAAAGGCAAGGAAGCTTCGGTCTGCTCTTTGTTGTTTCTCTTCGTTGGCTGTACCTACAGAGAGAGAAATAAAATGGGTTTTTATAATTCTTGGCTTTCTTTCTCTTAAACCTACTGCCATCTCCACCACTCTTACCAGTACATAGTAGAAGGTGGATAAAATAAACTAAACAAAAATATTTGAGAGCGAGCTGGGTGTTTATGTTTCTTTTGTTCATATGCACTCTATCGGTATTATCATCTTCTTTTTGATTTTCAGCTGTTGCTTTTGATGTTAGTCTTATCTTTTGATGAGTTTGAGTAGTGATTCACTTTCAAGAACAGAGAACTGGGTTGCTATTGATAAGTTATGTTCTATTGGTGAACTGTACTGAACATCCATTTGTTTACTCTAGTTAAGTTGACACAGTTTACAGAGTGATGAAAATGATAGTCATCAGATTTTATCAGGAGTGTAACTGTGTAAGTGCAATTTAGAATTTAAGCTTATTGGGCAGTTTTAGTCTATCTATTTTACGGTTTTCTATGAGTTAGTCTCCTATTTTTAAAAGTGAATGATTTAGTTATGGTGTTTTACTGAGTTTAACAGTTTTAATTCTCTAGTTACTCAACCTAATGGCATGTTGACATGGCACAGAAAAATTAGTTTTTTTTTTTTTTTTTTTTTTTTTTTTTTTTTTTTTTTTTNGGGTTAATTTTTCTAGTAAAAACTTCTGGCTTTAGCAGTTATATATATTGTTAAAGTTATGCAGCTTTGTATATATATTTTTTTATTATTAGGAATTTTACGGCTAAAATTTTTATTTCTCTTTTCCATTGTGCGCTCTGGACAGATTGATGCTGCATTGGAGCAAGGAGTTGAAGGCTTGAAGCTGTAATTAAGGACCTTAGTGCTCCATGGGTTTAACCAAACATGTCAATAGATTCAATTTGGGGCAAAAATACAAATACCACAAAGTTTGATGTTTCACAGATATTTAAGTAGAAATGAAGGTCTAATTGTTTTGTTTTTCTCAATGGAACCGCAGATGGACTTATATATATGTAAAGGAGGTTTTTTTTTATATATTTTTAATATTTATCTAGTATATTATCTTATATAAAAATAGTTAATATGTGAATGACATATGTACAAATTAATTATTTTTAGTCTATTTGAAAAAAATAAAAGAAATTATATTTATATCTAATAAAATATAAAAATTACATATGCTTGCAATATTAATGTAGTATGACATACTCATATAATATCATAAAATCTCTCATATCTAAAATATAAGGCCTTTTTAGCTTTAGAAATCTAAAATATAAGGCCTTTTTAGCTTGATTCTCACTTAGTAAAACATGGAATTTTTTTTTTCAAGAAGTTAATATTTGATGCATTGTCAATGTATAAATATATATATATATATATTTTACTCGACTTTGTAGGTAAATTGCATGGAACCACCTTCATGAATAGGTCATGTGAAATTTATTTATTTGTGCAGTCAGCCCCTTGGTTAGGATTCCATCTATTATTGAGGACAAAACTTCTATAACGAAGAAATTGAAATGGCACAAGAAAGTATTGTGAAACAACGTCGTTTAAATAAATGAGAGGAGTATTTTTTCCTATTTAACACATTCACATGACATATGGAACATTGTCCTTGTCCACGTAATTTGTCACTTATGATATTGCTGTTAGTTTGGGTGACGGAGTTAGAGGTCAGGATAACATTTATGTGATACGAAAACTTTAGACAAAATTAGACCAATTGAAAGATTTGTTACGAAATCAAAACTAAATGTAAACTTATGGGATGAAATTTACCATTTTATTTTTTGTTTCCCATAAATTAGAGTTTCAACCAATAGAATGCTTTGAATTTACGAATTTGATATTATAATTAAAAATTAGTTTCAAGACTTAAGAAGTATATAAAATCAAATAATCTCATTTGTTAAAAAGTTAATCATGCTCAATATTTTATCATATTTTTGGTACAATAATATTTTATCATTTTATTCTTAAATAAGATTTTTAGAGTTTTAATATGGGAATTTTTATTTTTATATTTTATTTTGTTAATGTTACATTTTATTTAATATCTAAATATAATATAAACTAAATTACTCTTATTTAATATAAAAAATTTCTAAAATTAGCTTAAAATATTTACATATTAAATTAAAGTTTTAAAATTGATTAAATATATTTCATATTAAATAAAGGTAATTTAATTTATATTATATTTAAATATTAAATAAAATATGACATTAATGTGAAAATAATAATTCCCTTTAATATTAGTAATCTTTTACGCTAATACACTATCTTTTCTTTCTTGGCACTTTTGCAGTATCCACTATCAAAATATAAACTCTTTCAATACTCACATTGAGCTTAATGTTCAGCCAAATGTAACAGCTCCTTCATAAGCCGTCTTTGACTGTAAATTAAGTTAACCAAATCATCAATGTCCTCTGAAAATGAAACATGTGGCACCCCATTGATCATGCACTAGTGCGATTTATTATAAGAAAAAGAAAAATCAAGCAATCAATATAGAATCCAACGTAGTAATGTACTCTGGGATTTCTTAGATTCTCCAAGTGGGACCCCCTCCCTCCCAATGTGTTTTTTTTTTTTGGACCTATTTCAATTAGAACGTTGCAACGTAAAGGTCAGAAAAAGGGTTTGCTTTTCTCTCTCTCTGTCTCCCAGTCCCACCAGATTTATTAGACCGTTGCGAAATCAAATTTTTTTAGTTCCGAATCTCTGAAAAGTGAAAACCCCAACAACAAGAAGAAGAAGAAGCAACGAAACGAAAGCTATTAATCTATCAAAGCTCTACGACAAAACACAGACACAGCCAAAAAACTCGAATTCAACCACAATGGCAGAGATCAACGTCTCTCTGCAACAAACCCATCTTCCAAACCCAACTCTTAACTCTCTCTTCTATGCCCTCGACCCCATTTCTCTTATTCTCAATCGTAATTCCGATTCCACTGACCCTTTTCCTCTGAGACTCACCACCACAGAAAGCCTCGTCATGGAGAGAGGACCCAGATACCAAGCATACGCTGAAATGCGAGAGAGAAAGCTTCGAATGAGGCAACAAAGAGAAGAAGAACGTGTAGAAGTGGAACCCAAGCTTACCCCACCAAGAAAACAGGTAAAGTTTCAGACTTGTTCGGTTTCTGCGCGAAAAGGTTCGACCTCTGTTCTTGCTCAATCGGTGCCGGATTTCTCTGCTGCTTTGAGGAAAGAGAATCGGAAGCCGGTGAATACACTGCCGACGATGATGGAGATGACGCCGCCGGCGAAATCTTGGTCGAAATCTAATGGGGTTTCGTCATCGAATTCGAGAGGGAGCAAGTCGGCGAGTGCAGGGGAGAAAAGGGGTGGTGGGATATTGATGGCGAGGAAGAGCTATGCTAGTATTGATGAATTGAAGAGCTTGTCTTCGGCTACTGCGAATGCCATTAATGGTGAAAACAGAGGAGGAGGAAGGAATGGGAGAGTGAAGACTGGTTTTGGGTATAGACAGTTCTGAATAGAGTTTGGTTTTTTTCATTATTGGTTGAGTTTACTGCTTTGAGGCTTTGGGAATGTTGGGTTTCATTATTTGTTTTTTTCATTCTTTCTATTCGGATTTGTTAAGGATGTTACAGTAGATTCTGTAAAGCTACTACGATGTATCTAGGGTTTGAGTGTTGATCATCATCACTATAACACAATATAGGAGATAATTTGTTTTGATAATCCTGTTATTAAGGGAGGAACTTGTTCACTATGCTTTGGAATGAGGTGTCTTCTATGAAAAAATAAAGTAAAATAGAACTATGTCTGCAGACAGCAGAGATTTGCTAAAAGATCCCCCAAGTTGAAGATGAACTCATTTCATTGTATTCACTTACTTTAATTTTGAGGTTTAGCAGATTATTTCTTATCCTGTTATGTTTAAAAGTTCTTTGAAAGTTCATGTTTATTCCGTTATGTTTATTCACTTCCTTATCCTGTTATGTTTAAAAGTTCTTTAATTTTTATAATTAGCATTTCAGCTGCAACTTCTTTTATATGTGGATCAATATTCTCCGTTTGAATAAAAATCAGTAATCGCACTCTGGATTTTAATGTTTTTTAAGAGTATTTTAAGACAGCATTAACTGCAATTAAAAGAACAAGGATTTACTGTACTTTGAAACTTTGCATACATGCAATGACTTTTTCTGGTTTAGGGAGAGAGAGAAAGAAGAGACATGATGAAGCCAAACCATCTTACAATACATTAAAGTCGAGAGAAAATGCTGAAATGGAATAGGCTTACCTTTTAATTACTCAGCTTCGGTTACTAATCGAAGTACTAAATTATACCTGTCACTATTTTGGACAATTACATACAACAAAACAACATGGGACACTAGATGTCCACTCAACTAAAGAATACCAGGGGCGCCATTAGAGATACCATCATCCCCATTTGTACAAAAAGGAAAAGAAGAAAAAGGAAAAACCATGACTGGTGACATTGCTTGCCCAAAAGAGGGAAATTTTAGTGGCAGGGTAAGTTCAAATGGAGTCTTGCTTGCAATCTACAAGTTCTACAACAACTTCATCAAGCAACACTTCAAGTATGTCCCCATCGATTTCAACACCAGCCTCGAATGCTTCGATATCAAAATCCGTCCATTTCCCCAAGGAGTAGCTCATTTCCAATTCTATTATATCATCGTGATTCATACCAGCTATACATACCCACTTCTTAATCTCTCTCTTAACCTCTTGAATCAACATACCAGCTTTCATGCAAAAAGGCAGCTTTGTCCATGCCCTGAATCCACAGTTACAATATCGACAACAATTTGATTCTAGATATTCTATAACACAATCAAAGAGAAACCCCTTTAGTTGGCTTCTCTCCGTAGAGTCCTCTAAATCCACAACACCAATCAAATCCAAACACATAGCATGATCTGCGAGGGTGTCCAGTTCATCAAGGAGAAATCGAGCAACGAACAGATGAGGCACTCCGTCCTCACTGTACATGGTCGCATTTCCAAGCAACAACTCAGCTTCCAAGATAACATCCTTCACATGGTTGAGCTTGCTTCTTGTTAATCTTACCCCAGAAAAACTTACACTTTGTAATATCCTAGAAATTTTGTCAACAAGGTCAGTCAATGATTCACTACCTATCTTCCCTTTGTTAAATGATGTTGCAGAATCTAAAAGCTCAGCATCTGGTTCCAACTGTTGCAGTTGATCATAGTAGCAATTCATAGAGTCCGGATGGAATCCGTGCACTGAAAGAAAAAAATCGAGCATTAGAAATATCATTAATTGGACTTGGCACAAAAAAAGAGAGGGTTCAAATCTTTGAACAGATGAAAACAAGAAATGAGAATTTTCTTTGTTCCATTTTACCTGAGCTTTCATCCAGACTGCTGGAAGAAAATGAAGCTTCCAGCACACATCCAGGACTGAGATGATTACCATCGCAAAAGGCTCCCCGTAACCTTTCTTTTCCCACCCCATCCTGACAAGAGTAGAAACAAAAGATAAGGTTAGGTATAATTATGGGCCAATGCACCTTTCCACCAGCCACAGGACAGAAATGTGGAACTGAAATTATAGCTTGCTTTATATTGGGACAAAAGACATGACAGAATTTTGTAATACAGAAAAAACACAAGATATCACAACAATGGGGTGAATGATGGACAGATTTACAAATATACATCCACACTGCACACGCCTTTCAATGCTAATCATTTGCATTTATACACCCACGGTTCGGGTCTAAGTACACCACCCATGCAATCATCAACTGAAAATACTAATCAAAATATCTTTTACTTGGTATCACTGAGAATGTCCTCTAATTTTAGATATCTAAACCCTTCCTCCTCTTTTAAGGCTAACATTCTTTCACAGGGTCCAAGTAATTTGCTTCACCAGAAAAGAATAAAATAAAACCTGGTTTCACTCATACATGCACCAAGAAGTGGTACCAGATGCTACTTGAACATCCATGATCAATGGTTCCCCCCAATGCAGAGCTTCCCCATAGTGATTGACATTTGCTATAATATCACCATTTTAGACAGGCTATAAGTGATTGATCTAACAAATTGACTGACAATTTTGACTTACACAAGTGCAAGGCGATATATAAGACTAAGGATTGATGTTTTTAATTCATCATACTTCAATATTTGGCATATATTAGATGAGCGTGTCACATATATTTGTCAATTATACATGTCATGTCAAATACAAGTTTGATACTAGGACATCACACCATATAGGTGTATCAATGCAATCTATTGTAAATTATCAGCCGAATATCATGTGGCTCACTTGAAATATGATGTGTTTAATAGCAATATTTTTTTTGACTCAATGAAACCCATCAAGTAAACCAAGATGATGACTGATAAGTGATAACACAAACACAATACGGTCAGAGAAGAATCTAAACTGCAGTGTGACAATAAGAGAAGACTTACATGGAAACCAATATCGGCATTAACCATTTGACCATCATGACAGGTCAGATGCTCTGCACTTAGAGCAGAGATTAGCTCTTGAAGAATCATGGCAGTCGATCTCTTAGGAGGAGCCCCTGTAGCCAACTCCTCATTTTCTTGAGAGGTCAATTCCTTCAATTTCTGTTCTAGGAAGGCACCCAAAGCATCTCCTCTCAAGGGTAAAGGTTTCTGAAAATATGTCTTTGTCTCCCTATCGTTCCTTTTCTCTTCATTTTCTGTGGGGATTCCGGTCTTGTGCTTCAAGGGGGAATTAAATGCAAATGAAACTACATCATTGACCTTGTTGTCAATAATCTTCTCTATTTTTCCCTGACCACCTCGTCTATTTTTGACATTAGTACTGTTCATTGAGCAAGCATTAAGGTCCCTCCTCTTACCACCCTGTGCATCAGAACGAATATTTCTGTGTGTTGCAGTAGTTGAATGGAGAGAAGCTGTAGTTTCAACTTGTGTGACATTTGGGGTCCTTCTTTTCCGTTCCAATGCCCTTACACGAGACAAGGAATCATCCTGTCTGGTACAAGGCTTCCTCTCTAAGTCAAACTTGGAACTATCCACCTTGGTGGGTGCCCTCGTCCTGGTTCGACCACTAAGAGTTCTATTCAAAGCAACAAAATCTTTGGTCCCACTAACAGTGTTTGCAGCTGAAGATACTCTTTTCACTTGCTGATTACTTACTCTGGATCCAGGTGAAATTCTATCACTGCCTACNCCTCTCTAAGTCAAACTTGGAACTGTCCACCTTGGTGGGTGCCCTCGTCCTGGTTCGACCACTAAGAGTTCTATTCAAAGCAACAAAATCTTTGGTCCCACTAACAGTGTTTGCAGCTGAAGATACTCTTTTCACTTGCTGATTACTTACTCTGGATCCAGGTGAAATTCTATCACTGCCTACCCTATGTTCTTGTGTCTGAGTGTTGGGCTTGAAGCCAGCCGAACAAGTATCATCTTCTAAGGTCCTGCATGGTTGGTGTGATGAATTCCATGGAGCAAGACATTCACGAGGCAAAGGCATTATTCTGGTAGTGGGTTCATTAGAACACTGGTTATTACGTTTTCCCACTTCTTCATCAATAAGAGATATGAGCTGTTCCTGACTTTTCAGAAGAACAACATCTCTTTCTTCTCCATGGGAGGCCATGAATGGCCTTCCCTTCCTCTGTGCCGAAACCATAGAGGGGGCAGTTGTCACATCTGAATTAACAGGCAAAAGAACAGCAGGCTGCCTGTCAACATTTGGCCTGCAGTCGACAACATCAAGCAAATTACCAAAACTTTTGCACGAAATTTGGCCCATCAAAGGCTCGGCTGTACTGGAATCATAACCACATTGATTTTGCAGATCTGCTGAACTAGTTCCCAATCCCTCTTTCACAATGTCATCCTTAGGAGGATACATGGAACCCGAATATGTAAGAGCACTCTTGGCTCTGCTTGTAGCTTGCAGCCCAGGCTCCAAAATCTTAGTAGCTGCTCCTATTAACCTAGAGCTTCGAGACACATTCTTTCCAGAAGCAATTCTAGGACTCTTCAAAGGAGAAACAAGCTTTGGATGATTATGATGGTGATGATGTTTTCTTGCTCGTGACAAAACACTCTTAATTTGCAAGGCCTCAGCCCCAAACCTAGTCACCGCCTTTCTCTCATAACTCTCAGTTTTCTGAAGCTTTTGAGGTCTTGATTCATTCTTTGCAACCCCCATTCCCAAATTCACACCTTGTTGCCTTTCTGACTCACAACAGGTACCCAGAGACTCCTTCTCCCCATTACCACAGGGATCAGAAAACGAAGCTTTCTTAAACTTATCTCGCTGTGCAGCTGGAATAGACTCTAGACCCATCAACCTTGCTACCAAACCCGGAACTCGCATTTCATGCTTTTGCTCTACATCTACACCACGATTCCCACCTTTTTTGGAACTTGGGAAACCTCCACTGTTTTCGTTAGCAATCTATGATTCCAATAGAACCCAGATAGCGAAAGAGTTAAACATCTAAGAAAATCGAAACAAAAAGGAACAATCGAAACTGATAACTAAAGACTTACCAAATGGAGCTTGGAATTTGGCATTTTTTCATCCCCTTTGAACTTCTTAGAAGCTTGCTTTGCATAAGCTGATACATTCAGTAACAAAGATAAAAAAAATTTATCAATTCCCATTAACCAGGAGGCATCACTAGTGAGAGAGAGAGAGAGAGAGAAGAAAGAGACAGAGAGACAAGACTAACCTGGAGGCAGAAGCTTCTTGGAGAATAGCTTCTTCTTGGCGAGTCTCCGGTTCCAATCAAAGAGCTGAAAGAAAATGCCAATGCAACCGCCAGGTCTCTGCGTCTTCTTCTCAGTTATTGCCAAACAAGAAGACGTCTTCCCCGTGGTATCACTCATTTCTGCAACACTCCCTCAAAACAATAACCCAGAAGAAATCAAAATCTCAACTTGCTTGATGATAGATTCTCCTCTAAAGCTCCCAAAATCTCACAACAGTAGAAGCCTAGCTCTACATTGTTGACAGCAATTGACGAAAACCCATTTTCGAACCTTTCCTTCCAAATGTAAAAAATTTCTGTCGCGTCCAAGGAACTCACATTTTCTACCAAATTAACTCCAAGCTCATCTTTTCTTTTCCTAAATTGTACCCATTTTTCGAACTTTGACAACCCAATCTACGAATTCACAAATGGAAATTACGTACAATAATGTCACGCGGAAAAGACATCCCACACCCTGCAAATCCCTGAGTTACCCACGATAGCCTGAAGCTGAAAGCAACCCTTGACCTTGAGCTGTAAAACGACGACGGACAGCACAGAGAACTGAACAGAGTTACAGAGGCACAGTTTTTCTCTTTCTGTAGTTCCACTTCCACAAGCAAAGACCCAAGCGCTTGTGTACAAAGAAAGCTGCAGAGGCAACGTTGCTGCTGATGATGATGATGACCAAATCAGAAGCACGAAAAGCGCTCCCAGACAAAAAGAGAGTGAAAGAAGGTACTCTGGGGAATCATACGAAACGACCCGTTTTGCGAAACCCTAGAAATTGAAGCTCGAGGTTCTGCAATTTTCAGCAGAACAAAGCTTTTTCTTCTGCCCTGCTTCTACTGTGATAGAGGCCAGTCGTAGTGGAGTGTCTGCTAAGAAGGCGCGCGTGTTTGTAGTAGAAGGGGAGACTGTGCGTAGGATAAGCGAAAGAGACAAAATGGACACCCACGCGCATCAAATTAAAAAATAGTTTAAAAAATTTAAAAGGAAATTTATTTTAAAAGTTTGAGTTTTTGACTTATTGATGTTACTCGCTTGCAACTGCATGAAAAATATATTTTTAAATTATTTGATTATTATTATTTGTTAAGAATATTGTTATTGGATTTATTTTTAATATTTTGGTTAAATTTTTTAATTTAAATACAAAATTTATAAGTAATGATAAAAACAAAAGAAAATTTTTATGAAAATGTGTAAATTTAGTTGGATCAAAGTTAAATTATCTAAAAAATTCCTTGTAAAAATAAGAAAAAAAAATTCTAGGGAGTAAAGGCTAGTGGGAGTTTGATTCACAAAAAGTAATTTGAGTATCATTCAATCATAAATTATTAAATTATTATTAAATTTAAGTGTATGTTTGAATATATGACAAAATTGATTTTGTGGTACCTAAAATAAATTGTAATACTTATAAATTAAACAAGATCAGCTTAATAAATTTAATTTTTAGATAGCAAATTGAAATGTAATTAATTTTTTTTAAATCAATTCTTCTATAATTAATTTTACTTGTAATCATTTATTAGAAAAGCTCGTCGCACTATAGTTCAATTAATTTTTTTACGAGCACTATAGTTCAATTATTAAATACAAAAATCACATCAAAAAAATAATTTACTACATACAAAAAGATGTCAAAAGACTAATCATAATAGAAAGATAAGATATAATTAATAAAAAAAATGATGTGGTTATTTTCATATTAAAATCTCAATTATAAATTAAAAATATATAATTATTATTATTTAAAAGATATATATTTATTTATTTACAAACTTGTAACTACGATGTATCCTGCAAATAATACACCTGAAAATAACCCCCAATAACACAAACTTCTAAATAATTTTTAATTTAAAGTTCATAGGATTTGGGGAACAATAGGGACAAAATTTGTGACAGAGTGAGGAAACAGAGTGCGTTGTCTCCTAACGTTGAGTCTACGTCGTTCTGCTATTTTGCGCTACAAGGGCGTAAGACTTTTCAACTTTTCAAATGTCGAAGCATTATAAGCCTACTCGCTGTCAGATATTGCGTGGATACACACGCTCTGCTGATGAGACACGTCACATCAAATTCCTTTTTAATCTTTTTTTGTCTTAAACAGTTAAATTGCTGTGGAAATGAAAGGACTTGAAGATGGAGGATTTGGATATTACAATTTAATAATAAAATTATATATTTATTATATTTTTTAATTTAATTATTTAAGTATTATAATTTAAAAAAATTAAAAGTTAAAGAAAAAAATTTCGGATAGGTGAAGACTAATGAATGCATTAAAACACACTATATAACAGTTAGCGTGTTTAATATATACGAGAAAGTGTAGACAAAATAAGAAGAAGCAAATGGAGGAGATAAAGCAAAAGAAACACCAACAAAAAAAGAAAATAGCAAAATGGAAAAAGAAAGAAAGAGAAAATGATACGTGGAAGCGGCTTTTTGACACAAATATTATATTGTGTAAGAGTATTTATCTAAATATTACAAGTTTCAAACTATTTACACAAATATTACACTTTTTAAAAATTCAAAAATTAAAAAAAAAAAAAAAAGATTTTCGAACACGTGAGACCCACCAGACATGCCATGGGTCTCACGGCGTGTCCACGTGGGATACGCCGTGAGGCTTACGGCGTATTCGATGGGACCCACGTGTCTGAAAATCTTTTTTTTTTTTTAATTTTTGAATTTTTAAAAAGTGCAATACTTGTGTAAATAGTTTGAAAGTTGTAATATTTAGGTAAATACTTTTACAAAATGTAATATTTGTGTCAAAAGGCCATGTGAAAGCTCCTACCACTTGTCAACACACTATTAGGGATCAACGAGTACAACGGGGACACACCACCAGTCATATAACGTGTCCCTTGTCACTTTCTCTCATGTTTGCACATTTCTAAAAAGTGAAATGTCAATAGTCACATGACATGTTCGATAAGGACACGTCACATAATTGTTGGTGTGTCTAGTAATTCTCATCGTGTTTTATTTTTTTTAAAAAAGAATTATAATATTTAAATAATTAAATTAAAAAATATAATAAATATATAATTTTATTGTTAAATTGTAATATCTAAATTAATGAGGGTAAAGTTGGAAATAGAGAAAATTATTTTTCTGTTCATTGTTACTTGCATGAAAAAACAAAAATAGGTATCCCTTGCGTTGGGGTTAAAATTCTATTTACCGGTTTTTCTGCCAGATTTTCTGAAGAATAAAGATTTAATAAAATTTGGTTTTTTTTATAGTGACACATTTTGACACGTATCTTTGGGGATAAAGACGTGAATAAGATTACAACATTGGTATGGGGACACCCAAATTGGCGTGGGTCGGTCTTGGTTGGTAAGCTACCTTTTCATGGCTATCACATCTCTTATTCAGTGATTTTTGTGAGACTTACATCTTAAAACTAGTTTAACACCCTTTTAATGCACAAGTAACTAAAACAAAAAAGAAAGAAAACTTATAAAGAGAGAGAAAAAAAAACACAAAATAGAGAAATTAATCAGCGAATACACAAAATTTTGATAGATATATTTAAAAAAAATTAATTCTTAATTAGTTATATATAAGAATTAGTGTCTTTGCAATTAAAAAATTTATAGTTAAGTGATACTGAAATTAATTTCAAAATTTTTGAGTTTTGTGTTTGAATCAAAAGTAACAAATAACAAAAAAAAATTAGTGTATTTTTTTGTATTGTTTTGTTTATGCATTTTATGAAAAATTAATTACATTTAACAAAATTTAAATTTAATTATGTCGAAGATAATAATTATTTTGCTCTATTTTTTAACATTTTTCTAACACTCTTTATGTATTTCTTTGTTGTTTATGTATTTTATAAAAAAAAATTAATTATTCAAACTCACACTACTACATATCTCAATTTTTTTAAAAAAATCTTTGCAATAATACTAATTTTATGTAACTAAAACAAAAAAAGAAAGAAAACTTATAAAGAGAGAGAAAAAATAAAAATAAAAACAAAATAGAGAAATCAATCAGCGAATACATAAAACTTTGATAGATATATTCTAAAAAAATTAATTCTTAATTAGTTATGTATAAGAATTAGTGTCTTTGCAATTAAAAAATTTATAATTAAGTGATACTGAAATTAATTTCAAAACTTTTGAGTTTTGTGTTTGAATCAAAAGTAACAAATAACAAAAAAAAATTAGTGTATTTTTTTGTATTGTTTTGTTTATGCATTTTATGAAAAATTAATTACATTTAACAAAATTTAAATTTAATTATGTCGAAGATAATAATTATTTTGCTCTATTTTTTAACATTTTTCTAACACTTTTTATGTATTTCTTTGTTTTTTATGTATTTTATAAAAAAAAAAAATTAACTATTCAAACTCACATTACTACATATCTCAATTTTTTTAAAAAATCTTTGCAATAATACTAATTTTAAAATATACATTCTATTAGAACCCTCAAACTACCCGTTTGAAAAGAGGTGGCTAAGCAGCCACCCTCAACTCAAATATTTTCTTTGGCGTCTCTGTGATATAGCAGCTTAGCAGTTAAAACAAACATGAACAAGAGGTTGAGGAATGGGTTTGATGAAACTTGTTCAATTTGCAACACTGATGTAGAATTAGAGTGTGACTTGTTTTTGGAGTGTCCTAAAGCACAAGTAGTTTGGAGTTTATCACCTTTGATGATTAAAATGGCAGCCAACTTATTTAGTTCAATGCAGCGAATAAGAGCGCTTAAAGGTTATGCAGAACTAGCAGTGTTTTCCTTCTTTGGAGGCCATGGATGGACAGGAATAAGCTCATTTTCAACTCTTAAACTCGGTCTCCACAGGATTCAGTGACTAGAGCCATGAAAGACTAGACGGATTGTCTTCAAGCAATTGGGTTGGTAGTACCATAGGCACTTAGGTCCTGTTGTAACACCAGTAATGAGGATAGTGTTTTTTTTTTTTTTTTCTGATTTTTCTGCTTATATTCGATGATAAGTGTTTATTTTTGTTTTGCTTAATAAAATACTATTGTGATTTTTTTTTTGTAATGAATTATTATAAGATTTTTTTTGATGCAAAAGAGAACCAAGGAAAGAAAACTAAAATCTACTAAACATAATTCACATTCTATTCGCCAATAATAGTGTTATAGGATGAGAATTTCAAACTCTCGTCTCTCCTATATATATTGCGCTCTATTTAATAATTAAATCTGCATATTAATTGGTTTTTCTTAGGAAGTGAATAACTTTTACATACCACTCTCTACTCATCAGGATTTGAATTATTATAAGATTAATTGATATTATAAATTGACCAAAATTGGCAATTATCATTTGGCTTTTATTAAGCTACCATCACTAAAAATAGAAGTATCACTTTCTCCTATCTAATTGAATAATTTTTAGTGAGACTTACAAAATGAATTTAATGTTATTGCGAAGATCTCAAAAATTTAAGTCTCTCAGTATATGATAAAATAAATAATTTTTTATAAAATATAAAAATGACATAATATAAAAAAAAATATATGTCAAATTTTATTTTTTTAACAAAAATTAATTTTTTGTTTGACATATTTTCTTATATCATATTATTTTTATATTTTATAATAAATTATGCATTCTATTACCACACTTAATTTTTTTAAATTTTTTACAACAAAACCAAAATTCATCCAATTAAACGGGGGTAAAGCTACCCTATTTTTAGTTATAGTAGCATAACAATCACTGTTATCATTTTTATATCTTAATTGTGGGCCATCGTGGCAAAAAGTAGGTGTGAAAGAGTTTACTTGATAAAGTAAAACTTTTGGAGTGATGTGAAGGTGCAGCTACGTGATGAGCATAAAGTTAAACGACACGTGAGTTTCCAACGGAGCCCGTCATCTCCAAGACAAGGGAATGTACCAATGAAAAGTGAAGTCAAATGTGAATATCAATGTGAACGAGGGAACTACTCACATGAATATTGGTGCATGAACATGTGATAAAGTGAAGCATTAAAAAAAGTTGAACAAGCCTAAATAAATAGTATATCAACACTATGGATGGATTGTAGACCAGCTACTGTTTTTTTTGCTTTCTTTCGTTTTACTGCACATGTCAGTGGTTTGTCCTCAGTAACAGGTTTTCCCTGTTAAATATTCTTATTAACATGTTGCAATATTTTAATGAGTTTATTATTAATGGGTATTAAAAATTTTGAATTTTTTTTTTTATAAGATGCATAAAAAACTCATTGGTATTAAAAGTATGTGTCTTTATATGCTTGTTACACTTTATACTATGTGAGTGTGGCTCTTTGATTAGAATATAACGTTTTAAAAATAATTTTATATATTTATTATATTTTTTAATTTATTTATTTTAATATTATATTTAAAAAATAAAAAAAAAACATAACAAATATGTAGGAACAACCAAACACGTTAGTGATCACGTGACATGTTCACATCGGACACGTTAGTAGCCCTACAGCGTGTCCTTTCTTTAATTGCCTATAAGAATAAAAAAAATTAAAAGAAAATGTGACAAGAAGGGACACGCCAATGGGCTATTGGGGTGTCCCATGTGAACATGCCACATGTCCAAAAAGTTTTTTTTTTGTTTTTAATTTTATAAAAATTATAATATTTAGATAATTAAGTTATAAAATGTGATATATGTATAATTTTGTTGTTAAAATATAATATTCATGTCAATGAACCTATGACAAGTATCTATTTAAAAAGTAGGTGTCTTTAAACTTTTTAGTCTTTTTATTTTTATTTTTATAGATTCATGAATTTAAGGAAAAAACTTATTTTTTTTTGAATTGAATATTCATGATAACATTTAAATTTAATTAAACTTATTTTTCAAAAAAATTAAAGTTCTAGGTCCAAATTTCTTTTCCTTTGCTAAAAAACTTAACTTTATCTACTTAATGATAAAAATGAAATTTTTTTTCAACTTAAATTTTACTTATTATCTTATGTAGTTAAATAAAAATAATTTCTCCTTCACCATTTTACCTACAATAGGACAGGGTTTTAAACTATGGTTGAATTTTCTTTTGCTACTGTAAACTTCTTTTTAGTTCTTTTTACTACTATTCTAAATTCCACCTCCGAACATCTAATTATCACTTCATTGATGACAGACCATTTAATTTTGCTATTGTAAACTATGGTTAGATTGGATAACTATGACTATGAGAAAGAGCCTGCAAGCCTCATGGGCCATGGCTAAGCGGCCCAGCCAGACAAATAGAACTTTTCATCTAGACTCTTATTGGTTGAGGTTCCACAAATATGGGCTCCTCCTATTTCAACACCTCCCCATGTATTTTTTTTTATTTGCAAATTTTAGTCAAAAACAACTTTCATTTACATAGTGATATTTATAAAAGTATGGATGTGACACAATCATTTAGATTGTCAAAAATAATTAAACAACTTGTTGTTGAGTGGTATTGAGGTTGTTCTTAAAACTTGTGGATTATGTGTTTGAATCTAGAGTTATAGCCAAAATTATCAAAAATTGTCAAAAATAATGTTATTCTCTTTCTTAAAATAAAATATCTATATTAAGATTAAATTATTTAATTATTTTTGGGATAAAAACTAAAATATATTTTCTTCTTATAAAATCTTCCACAAGTAAAATCTTTTTATTTTTGAGAAACTATTTTTATTCTTCTTCTTTTCTCTTTTGCTCTAAATATGCTATTTTCGTGCATTATTTATGTTTAATTTCTAGGATCCAATTAAACATCAATTTACATATGTAATTAACATTTTAGAACATGTGCAGCTCATAGGTCTATCAAACACGTTGTATAAGAAAAATATAGGTCACACTACAAACATAGCTAAATCATCCCATGTAAACTTCAATGTGCCTCGTACGAAAATTAAGAGTAATCTTAAATTCTATGGAACATATGATATGTTTGTTTGGAATGACATCTCAAGGGATACTCTAATAGTTGAGGACTAAGTACATCATTATAAAGATAGGTGGAGTGGGACATTGGGAGAGGACGAGGTTTCCCTTGCCATGTAACCTCTGGTGGACAAAAAAAAAAAACTTCTTTGGTATGACAATGAAATCAAGTAATCTTACATCTATGCAATCATTAATTACATGCAATAATATTCAATTATGGAGTCTTATTGGAGAAATTAAATTACACCTTTTAGGTAGTATTGAATTACAAGGTGTAATATAAGCACACACAAGACAACACCATTAGTCATGAGTATTTTAAAAATGTTGAAGTCTCTGCTTCAAATTTCTATCTCTCGTATTTTTTGCTAGAAAATCTAACTTTATCTATCTGTGACAAATAAAGGAAAAAGGTGTAACATTGAATTAGACAATGAAATCTAATACTAGCATACCAAACATTATAATTCAACAGTGCAATATAAGATTACATGAAACTTGACATTACGAGGTGAATATTAAGGTATACCAAACACCTATATATGACTAAACAAATTTTCTTTTATTTGTTTACCTCTAGATTTCTAAATTCCTTGAGATATGATGTCTTGGCTAGATAATCCTAGGGACTTCTGAAATTAAGCAATTCCTTATTGGTGGAAGTGGTTCTCCACTTTTCACTAATGCTATCCTTAAAGAAGGATTGCCTCTGAGTATTATGTCCATGGTCTCAGTTACTTCAAATCCAACAAGTTCAGGCCATGAAGTCTTCGTCTTAATTACCTGCTAACCAGAAATATAGTAAATGAGTTAGAGCACAGATGATGTTTGAATGTATTGTATACGTGTTAAGAATCTTCAGATCAACATCTTAGTAATTATTCATTTAAATCTTAATAATTGTTATTAATTTATGTAACTTATAAAGAGTAGGGATAAATTGACAGCATTTCAACTTAGTTTTTGTGTCAAAATTTTCACACCTTAATTGAATCAAACCGCTTAATTAAGTGCTACAAGAAAAGTGTNGAGGTGAATATTAAGGCATACCAAACACCTATATATGACTAAACAAATTTTCTTTTATTTGTTTACCTCATAGATTTCTAAATTCCTTGAGATATGATGTTTTGGCTAGATAATCCTAGGGACTTCTGAAATTAAGCAATTCTTTACACGCAATAACACCACCCCTGGAGTTATTGGTGGAAGTGGTTCTCCACTTTTCACTATTGCTATCCTTAAAGAAGGATTGCCTCTGAGTATTATGTCCATGGCCTCAGTTACTTCAAATCCAACAAGTTCAGGCCATGAAGTCTTAATTCGTCTTACCTGCTAACCAGAAATATAGTAAATGAGTTAGAGCACAGATGATGTTTGAATGTATTGTATACTTGTTAAGAATCTTCAGATCAACATCTTAGTAATTATTCATTTAAATCTTAATAATTGTTATTAATTTATGTAACTTATAAAGAGTAGGGATAAATTGACAGCATTAATTTCAACTTAGTTTTTGTGTCAAAATTTTCACACCTTAATTGAATCAAACCGCTTAAAGTGCTACAAGAAAAGTGTTGATCCTTACCAAATTGTGATATGTCTATATAAAGTTGAACATTGCTTGCTTTGGTTGGCCTAGGTTTATTCATGAATATCCCTTTATATTAAGCAGTTTTTACAATTATGGCAATGAAAAGAGTAGCAACCCTCAATTAATACTTAATATTTGTTTCAAAATTCTCCCTCTTTCCTAAAAGGAAATCCTCATGCTTCATAATATTAGCAACTGTGTAATTTGTTTTCTTACCTTGTGGTTTCTTCGGTTGAGGGCTCATCTTGTTTTCAACACAAAAATCATTACTGAAGTTTCTACGAAATCGCTTCAGTATCCTACAATTTGAAGTGGGGGTCTTCTTTACACATGAGCGAAAACTAGGGAAATAATGGAAGACATGCAAAGTGGAGTGAGAATTTGTAAGATTATTTGTAGGGTTTGATGATTTAGCTTTCCCATCTACTTGAATTACTGCAACCAGTAGTGCAATCAAAATGACTATTGAGAACAAAGATCTTTCCATTAGAATCTCATTTACATCAATGTTGGTTTGCTCCTTTGAACTTGGTTGCTTTGAAGTTAAAATAATTGAAAATATGTAAGATTCAAACTCTTCATCAAGATGTAGTCTTGTTGGTTTAAGAATGTTTATAAAATTCAAGTAGAACATATGTCCCTTGAAAGTAATCAACTCCTCAAGGCCAAAAAGGATTTTTTTAAAAAAAAGAAAGAAAGAAAGAAAGAAAGGATGTAATTAACTCTTCAATCCACGTAACATCAATTTATAATTTAGCTTTTCAACCCAACCATGAGCTACTACATGGAAATGTTTTGGAGCATATAGGCTAATGGAACTATGATGGAATTATTAAATAGAGTAAATTGTGTTGGAATATGTAATGTTAAATAGCATGATAACACTATATAAATTTTAGATTTTTTGTCATTAGATAAATAGAGCTAACTTTTTTAGCAGGGATAATAAGAGAATAGAGATTTTAATCTATGACTTCAACCTTTTGGGAACGACTTTAGTACCACTTGTTGCTAAAATGCAGCAACTGACACTGTCACCTATCATCATTTTATTGGTTTGGTGGTCCACAATTCATCACTGGTCAAATGACAAGTAAGTTTTAATGGTTTTTAAATTTTTTTCCCTTATTTGTTGAATTTGTAAGCTATACCTAATAATTTTTTTTTTGACAATAGTGGGCCTATTTGCTGTAATATGTTAAAACAAAATAATAAGCCCAATGAAAAATGACTAAGCCCGTGCACAAAACTTAAAATGGGTTAATTTGGTTCACTTTATATGAGTGGACTATATTTTATATCCTTGCTTTATAGTTTGGCAAATGGACTTTGCCTAATTGAATGGTGAGGTCACCATCAAATTAACAAAAAAAAAAAGAGTATTGCATTTTTTTTATTGAAGAGGTAAAAAAAATATTATTTTCCAACATTATTTTATTATGAGACATACTATTTAGCTAAAGAAAATGTGATATATATATTATTTTTAAATTTAAAGGTAGTTGATAGATAAAACTAAATAATAAGGACCATATATTTATTCAAGGATAATTATAAATTTACATTTTTTTTGGTAATAAGTTTTGACAACTCATTTTGGCTTAGTATCATTGCCTTTTATGACTATTAGAACTTCTTTCAAGATAATACATCAATTAAAAATTTTATGTTTAAGTCTATGTATTCTAGTATTACATTCATGTATTTAAGAGTCTAATTTTTTTTTTTAATTGGTTACAATTTTGAAAGCATTTTTCAATATAAGAATTTTTCTTACCAAAAATATCTTATTTCAAAAAAATGAATTGGCTCTTCTTTTAATGGTCGGAACCAAACACGTCTATTTGAAAGAAGATAAGTTTTTTGATTAAGAATGACTCATTGTCAATGACAAATCTAGAAATAACTCAATAAAAAAAAAAAAAAAACCTGCAAAAGTATAGGCTTTTAAAAATTACCAAAGTAATTTGATAAAAAAAATTATAACATGGGGGGCCAGTGTCCCCTGCCCCCTAAATCTATCGCTGTTTATTGTCCTAAGCCTGCAATAAAGCTTGCTTACTAGGAAAGATCAAGAATTAAAAGTTGAAGGTTAATTACTAGCTCAATAGCTATGCTTGTTTTCTTTTAGTTGGGTTTCAAGGGCTGCTAACCAAGTTGCTCATAGGTTAGTTTCCTTTGGGAAAATTCATATATTTTGTAGTTAGTTGAATTGGTGACTCACCAACTTTTATTGTAGCTTGTTGGATTAGGGTGGTGAAATTTCATGAAATTACAATTTGCCTCTCATAATTCTACACTAACCAAGTTTAATTGAAAAGTGAGATTTAATAATTTCTTTTTTTATGGTACATGATTAAACTTATGTTAAAATAAGGGGGAAAAAAGATAAAATTGATGTTAGAACCTAAGACCTATTATGCAAAGTCCTCATAATTAGACTATACTCCATAGCTTAAAAGTTTTTACTTTAGGTGTTATTGAATCAAGGGCTTCGTATTTTTATTGAAGTTAATCATAGATTGGGTCTAATTTTATTACGGCAATTGTAATTTCTTGTAAGTTATTACTAATTAAAGCTAATCAAATTTGGATAAATTTACTTTTATGTAACTCTGTAGGTCTTTATTAATTTTGAATTGAATTGGGTTAATGCATGCATTGTTTTATAAAGTTTATTTTGGTAGTGGTTTTTCTTTTTATCTTAATTATTAATTTAGAGTTTTTCTTAAATGATAAAAATTTACTATAAGGAATAACACTAGTTTTTTTTAAAAAAAAAAATTATAATTTTTTTATTACTAATTACATTAATATGATTTTTTTTTTTAATTTCTTATTGAGAACAATATAGTTAACTTATGTATTTAATGTTCTTTTACGTAAGTATCAGTCAAAATCTTCAAAAAGCCCAAAAAAGTCTTTTTTGTTTTCCTTAAAAAAAAAAACATCTTTTACTTCCTTCAGAACTAGAGCTGGCTAACGGGCCACATGCCTAAACGGGCCGGGCCAAAGTGGCCCGGTTCTAATCGGGCCAACCATTCCCCAGTCCAGCCCAGCCCACTTCGGGCTGCAGGCTATAACGGGCCAAATTTTTTTTGCCATCCTTATTTTTAAGAGAATATGAGAATATATTGATTATGAAACATCAAATATTAACATACGTAATCAAAATACAAACTCAAATAAACAATTTCCTTTTTAATACGCTAAAGCTTAAGAGAAACTAAATCTCTTACTACGTAGTCCTTCTAAGATTGATTTAATGAAGTTCATAAAGGAAACATACTTATGTTATAATAAGAAAAGAGAGTCCAAATTCATGTTCTAAATATACCCATTTTTATTTTTTACAGGTAGGGTATTAGAAAAATTGAAGTTGAAGACTTAATATGAAAAATCAAGTGGATGGAAGGCTCTGGGGTGCTGGCACTCAGCTTTGGGATCTGGCGCTCAGCGCTGAGGGTCCAACGAAGGAACATTTGAAGTCAAAATGCCAGCGCCCAGCGTTGGTTACGCAACGCTAAGCGCTAGGGTCTAAAAATAACAGATTTTGCCTAATAATCACAGTATAGATGAAAAATAAATCATACCCACTTCATAAAAAAGCTAAGAAACCCATAAGAAACCTCAAAGAACATTGAAGAAACAGTACCCATCAACTTTACTTTGTGCTAACAACAACAAACTTCAAAGCACTTCATCTAATATTGAGCATGAGGGAAAAAGATGGGAAGTGCTGGCTGGTGCTGGAGAAAGAGAGGCGGTAGTCGGCGGCGCCAATGAGGACTGAGGAGAGGGAGGCAGAGAGGGGTAGAATCGTGTAGAATGAGAGTCAAATTTGAGGAGAGTGGAGTGTGAGAGATGAAATTCTGATTTTTGAGTTAGGGATTGCATTCAGATTTCAGAATGAGGGTAATTGAAAGCTAGAAAAAAAAAAAAAAAAGCTAATCGGGCCAATTGGGCCAACCCAACATGAACCCGATCGGGCCACGGGCCAAATTGGCCCAGTTTTAAATGGGCCAGCATTTAAGGAACCCAGCCCACCATTTTACCGGGCCACAACGGGCTGGCCCACCGGGCTCAGCCCATGAACCCAGCTCTATTCAGAACCCACCACCGTAACCTTCAGCCTCATCTTCTTTCTTCAACCTACACCACCATCCTAGAAAACCTCATTTTTTCATGTTGAAAATTGGAGTTCATGAACTACATGTGCCTTCAAGTGCTTGGGACAAGCACATCTCATGCCTAGCAGAGCCCTTTTTTCTTCACCCAAGGGGTATGCAAGTCAGGTCGAAACCTGGTTGCAGACTCAACATTGCCTAGAAACTTTCTTCTATCTTTTTGTAGCATTTCAACACAATTTTGACCTATATATACTCAGAATCATGTGTTCTGTCAAATGCCCATCAGTAGATTCGTATGTCTTAAGAGAAATTGAAATGGAGTATTAAAGCTCTTGAGCTTTAAACTATGAAATTGAATAATTTCTCATTTAAAATTAATCCTTCTCGGTTTTGGCAGTTTTTCAACATCCTTCTTTGTGCCAAGCATAGTCGACTTTAGAAGCTGTAGATACCCGGTATCTCGGCCCATAAGGTATTAGTCCCATAAGTTTGTAAGCCTATTAGTATCAAAGCCCACATTTGTAATGATGTTCTGGACCCTATAAACCTTCAAACTCGTCTATAAATAGGCTCCGCACGACAGGTAAAGGGATTGGTTTTTCTTGGAACTTTAGACTTGTTAGGATCTATTTTCTAATACCCCGAATATCGCTGACTTAAGCATCGGAGCTCAGGCATAAACACCCGACCTTTGTCTTATCTTTTGCAGGTAACCCCCTCTTTCAAGTCTCCTCAACAATACCAAATCAGGCATCGTCAGAAGCAATTCAAAAACAAAAGTCCCAAAATTAAGAAAAAGCAGTGCCAACTTTTATTTGCCAAAACTTAAGGGAATGAAATCTCAATTACTCAAAACCTGTCTCAATTGTTATTTAACGTACAACTTGTCCTCATTTCATTGGGCTTGCTACTCTGTTGTCAGTTGTTGCATTTCAGCAACAACTGGCACCCCAACCTTTTTGCAAGAGAACTCTAAACTAATTGTATTGTGTATGTTTGTGTTATATAAATCTCAGATTAATTTTATGTCAAATATTACGGACCATTTTAGTTTAGTTCATTTGTGATCACTTTTGTACTGAAATTTTTTTCTCTTTCTATGATGGTCTTAATTAGACCTACGGTATACTATTATTATGTGGGTCTTGTGTGGGTATTTAATAATGGGTAGGTCAATACACAAGAAGAGGTTCTTACTCGCATTCTATAAATATCGTGTAATTGTCTCATTGACGACATACATAAAAAACATTGTAGTAAAATAGAACAATCCTCTCCTTTGCGGATGCTTACAAATTAACTCATATTTGACAATTTGCATGTTTTGTTTGTTTGTTCCCAATGTAGATATATATGGACCCTACAAGAACTTCACATAATTCTGCAACAACTTAGCCTTTAATTTCATAGTTCAAAATACATGTTGTAGAATGGAATTAGATGTTGTTTATCCTAAAATAATTTATCAAATTACATTCACTCATTTGAGGTATTGTAAAATGATTATTCTATATGACTATAAGTTTTACAATAGTACAACGTTTAACTTACACCAACAAAAAGTAACAAAACTCTGCATTTGAGTAAGAGAGCAAGTGAAAGTTAAAAATTCAACATAAAACTAGAGAATATAGATCAAATGACAGTTCATAACCCATATATATATAGGTTATTTCAGTTACCAGTTTAAAAAGTCACCAGCACTATTAACCAACAACTAAGACAAAAATGCATGGGCAGTGGAAACTGAGCTGGAGGAACTTCTAAGTAGAAAATTTACATTCATCATTAGCATTTACCACTCTTGTGATCTTCAACCTTTTCACACAGCTCAAGAATATCCTATACAAAATGCAATGGAAAATAGTCAAAAATTGAAACAAAGAACACAGTTTTTTTTTGCCATGTGTAACAGTCAGATTGAAAATACTAGATTTAACATTAAAGATGTTGATTTTGAAATAAACCACTTACTCCCATGGCACATCTCCAACTATCATCCAGTCCTTCTCTTGATCCTCATAAGTTAACATGTGAAAATTCCCAGAATAAAGTTGTTGAGAATAAGGACCTGAGAAACAATTTTGATCTAAATATGATGGTGCAAAAGGAAAAGATTATGAGGGTTTGATTACTTACAGAGAATAATACTCTTAAACATAGAGCCAAGAGCTCTTACAAGGCCTTCATAACTATGGTGATTCAGCAGATTCAATTTTCTACCAATTGGATTGCCTTCCATGTAAACTTTGACCAATAGGGAGTTTTGTTGGCTCAATATTGATTTAATTGGTGGCTGATCCAAAGTCTGCTCCCTAATGATAAATTAAGCCATCACTTCAACCAATCATATTAGCATAAAACAAAACCAATCCATGATTTTATATTATGCAGAGAAAAGAGTATCAATGGGAAGAAAACGCATCAGAAGCTTGAGAAAAGGACAATTTTTGCCAATGCGAAGCGGGCAGGTACCTCAAAATTGAATTTGAAGAAAATTGAGGTTGATAAGGTGAGATGCTAAGACCAAGTGTGAGTTCAGTGCTCAAATCTGTTCTGCTGCTGCTGGTGTTTCTGCAAACATTTGAGAGGCACAAATAGGAGGAAGCTGATGAAGCTGGTGTGCTAGAAGGGTGGTTGTGAGCATTCATTGGNTTCGATCGAAGCAGTGAAATTTCCATCATTGATAAGCATTTCGTGTCGGTCTCCCACGAAACCGAAAAATTTCGTGCGTTTCGTCCGAAATGACACGAAATTTTGTTCCTTGCTTCCATGTAAACTTTGACCAATAGGGAGTTTTGTTGGCTCAATATTGATTTAATTGGTGGCTGATCCAAAGTCTGCTCCCTAATGATAAATTAAGCCATCACTTCAACCAATCATATTAGCATAAAACAAAACCAATCCATGATTTTATATTATGCAGAGAAAAGAGTATCAATGGGAAGAAAACGCATCAGAAGCTTGAGAAAAGGACAATTTTTGCCAATGCGAAGCGGGCAGGTACCTCAAAATTGAATTTGAAGAAAATTGAGGTTGATAAGGTGAGATGCTAAGACCAAGTGTGAGTTCAGTGCTCAAATCTGTTCTGCTGCTGCTGGTGTTTCTGCAAACATTTGAGAGGCACAAATAGGAGGAAGCTGATGAAGCTGGTGTGCTAGAAGGGTGGTTGTGAGCATTCATTGGATTTGGTTCTGCACTTTCAGGGAAGTAAACAATTGTGCAGATGCATTGGCAAAGGCAGCTGCTAGTTCTACTACAACGCATTTTGAAATCTTCCCTAAAGCCCCTTCCTTTTTGTATCAGCTTTTGCTGTTTGATGCAATATGTTAGGTTCTGTTGTGTTTGTAGAATTATAATGTCCCAAATAGTCATACAAGATTTAGCTAAAGTATCTGATTAAACTGCATTGCTTGACTCCTTTAGGGCTTATCCTTAATTGTTAATGGAACCGTGGTATTGACACAGTAGATTTAGCCAAATTTAGCTAAAGCATCAATAAAGTTCATGCCAGTTTCATAAGTTTTGGAAGACAGCAATGGAGAAAGTACCACGGCCACGGCGTTTAGACTCAGATTGAGTACCCATCAAAATTAAACTAAGTAGTTATGTAGAAAATAATTAAATTGACAGCTTGATCCATACCATCACAAACCCTAAATTAGCAATCTTGACAAAATATGATGTTTAGCCTTATCTAGTAAACATGGATGCATTTAATCAAACTAAATAGAGTGAGATTTGAAATTTTGAACGCCAAGGGAAGAAGCTGGTTTACTTACTCATACCAAATAAATAGTATTATGAAAGAGAAATTTAAATCTTGGACGGTAAGAAGCTGATATTTAAAAATTAGAACTATGTAAAAATTTCTTATACTTCCTAATAAATGAATGAGCATTTGGGAGAAGAGTTAGTATGGTAAATAAGACAAATAGTAAGGGCTAGGGTCATTTGGGTGTTATATTGATATATTTCACTCTTTCCACTTAGACATTTGTTGTAGCCATTCCTCACTTCTCTTTCGGTGACAAATTTAAATTTGAGCATGTTACATTAATCAGTTCATCTAAACTGTACATTTAACTTAAAGCTTATGTGAAATATTGATAGTGACTATACTGTCACCTATGTTGCATGGCTACTGGTATGAGTTTCATACTCAATATGATACGAAACGCAAAAATGACAAATTTTCAAAAAAAAATGAGGTACGGGTATGCCACCTCATATGTGTGTGTATCTATATATATATATAACAAAGAAGATTTCCTTTTTTAGCAGGAGTTAAAGCCATATAATTACCTCAAAGATAGCTGAAAAAATTAGCTTCAATTAACAAATTATGTCATATTCATTCAATTCCGGAGAGGATGGGGGCTAAGTTTGTGAAAGATCAAAGCTAACTGGGAGAAGAGAATAAGTGTAAGACAATATTAAAATGGGCATTTTAGCCATTTTAAAATGTACCAATTTTATTTTTATTTTTTTTAAAAAGAAGTTGAGATGAGTTCTTTTTTTTTAGTACGATTTTCAAGTTTTTGATACGTCTCAGAAACAGGTATGACACCAATTTTAAAGTATTCATACAACATAGACTGTCACATTAACATTTTCCTTTAACATAACTTATATAATATAACCGAACAACTCTCCTTTTCTTTCTTTTGGATCTCAAAGTTTCCAAGAGGAAACATATGATTTCGGAGGGGGTACATTCATTTCACAAACAGAAATTTCCATATCCTCGGCCTCCTTCCCATTTTTGGCTCTTCACTTGGCCTTTGATTCACTTTTTGGACAGCTGTTGCCTGTTATATACCAGCAACTTGAATGGACCGATCGAGAGAGGAAGTGACCTGGTCAAAATTCCTCAACTTTCTTATCCTCCTATCTTTCCAAGTTCGAACGAGTGCCTAGAAAGACTCTTCTTCCACAAGTTCTTTATCTCTCTGAGGTAGAGTTGTAGATTTCATTAGAAACAATTTCATAACCAACAATCTCATTCACTCAACCCACCACCCGAAATTCCAAATCCTTGACTAATTATTGCAGGTTAATTATATAACAAATATTATTTTTACACCTTATTTTGTCACATCCTATTTAATATTTAAATATTATATAGATTAAATTACTCTCATTTATTAATGTATTTCTTTGTATTTTATTTTCAGTAATTCTATTTTTTCTTATAATTATCTCTAATCTCATTTTTACATGATAAATATATCTTTCTTAATTAATATCAAAATGATTTTACATAATTGAATTCTTTTATATATAATAATAATAATTTATNAACGGTGAAAGTATTTTCAAACCAATTTTTATACACTGAGATTAAGTATTTTCTTGAGCGATCTCAAGAACACCACTCCTATATTAAAAAATTTTCTTAAATGCTAGCTGAGGATCGATTCAAAACTCAATTAATTTGGATGAATCATTGCATTCTTACCACAAGTTAAACCTTTGAGTTTCAAATAATAAAAAATTTAAATTCAATTACTATGGCTACGGGAAACAAATTCCACACGTAACCATAAATAGATTGTTAGAGGAACATTTTAAAAATTTGTGTACATATCCATCTCAACCTTTACAAAAACTAAATTAATAGATTAAATTTAAAACATTGACATTCAACAGTAATAGAATCAAATCGAAATCATCGAAAATCAAATCATTCAGATTTCCAGTTGTTAAGATGCAGATGTAGAGATTGGTACAAGAAGGCAGGCCAAACACTACATAAACAAATAAAACATTCAACAGAGTTAATACATCTTTGAGCTGTTTGCGTCAAGCAAGATTAAGATATATAGGTTGTTCACGTTTCTTTCGAATAATTCAAACAGTACCCTCCAACTGGAATTGGTTTCCACCAGCATACACATTACAGCCACAACAGTTCAGAAAACATGTGTTTGACCAACTATTCTGCAATTGGAATATTAGAAAGTGGTAGGTAAAATCAATTGTGTGCTTTGAGAATTAAATGGCTTAAAATTTTATGCTTATAAAATAGTTCTCCTTTTTCTTTTTTCCTTCTTAATCGAATAGGACTTATGTGCAAATTTTGTATTCAAAAACGCCAATTGACATATAATAATTATTCTTCCATAAGGTAGTCTTTATTTATAAAATATCTTCAAAAGGGGAGATTTTTAATTAAAATACAAGTTCTTGAAAATATTTCCACTATGATTCATAAATTTTTTATTTTATATAGTTAGAATTATACTGAATTTTGAAATAAAATGTAATTTTTGAATTAGCTGTAAATTTGAACCAAATACAATTAGGCCCTCATTTGGATAGTATAACTTATGGCTTATTGGAGCTACTCTACTATCATAAATGTTTATATGGAGATAAAATTGTGTTTGAATAAACTTATGTAAAAAATTTATTACCTTCCATAAAGTTGTTTTTAGCTTATTTTGTGAAGCTATTTTTTAGAGCTTTTAGAAAAAGCTCTTGCAGAAGCTCATAACAGCTTAACTAGTAGTTGTTTTGAAAAAAATTTGCCAAAGCCCGATAGCCAATCTCCTCTACTTTTCTAATTTTAGAAACGCTTCTCCAATTATATAGCCAAATACAAAATACCTTACTTTAAAAAAAAAAAAAAGCTTATTATATAAGAACTTTTCACATAAGGTATTTTTATGTAAACATTTAAATTAATATATGTTTACCCAACTGGAGCCTTAGTTTTAGAGACAATATGCTGCCACATGTCTTTTTTTTTATTTTTTATTTTTGCTGATCGTCATTTATTGAAAGTCAATTAAAACTTTTACAGTAGGAAAAATATCTAAATAACTTAAATAAATTTTATATTGACATTGAATTAGATATAAATTCTTTTTTCCTTTTAGAAAAAATTGAAAATACCAGTTTTAATTTCCAAATATGGAATCCCTTGGAAATGCATGTGAATTTGTCATTTTGGAATTGTTTTTATTCATATTTATTTTGCCAATGGTCTCTTTCGTTGAAGTTGATTGAACCAACATACCAACACGTAAGGAAAGATCTGCACAACACCGAAAGCTACACGAGCTTTGCTACAATATCTCCAAGCCGTGTTTCAACTTTCAACAAGTAGTGTAGAATGTTGACTCGTTCAAATCTCAGCAACTATATGACTTCCAAGAACATTTATTAGTATTTTAACATTTAAGAAGGTGCTCAAAAGTTAGGTGAAACATGGTAACAATTCTTGACCATGTCCAATTAAGAAATTAAATTATGCTTACACTATACTTTGTTTATAAAATCTTATATTTCTTGACTTCAGTAAAATTTGAATTAATTAAAACAAATTTAATTAAATTTAGTTAATATTATAAGATATAAATTCAATTAGACCGACAATTATAAGAAAATGTTTTAAAAATAGAGAGTATAACACATCTCCCTCCAACTATCAGAGGTAAATGTTTGGAATTAGAATCCAACTTGAAGCTTTTGCTTTAAGGGAAAAAGAAAAAAAGTGAAGAACTTTTGCTTATTTCTCACTTTTGCATGAATAGAGTTACACTTACCAATTACAATATTGTTAATACTTTTATTTTATTTTCACTCGTAAGTAAATAGCAACTGTATTTGCAATTAAGTAAATTTGAATCAAGAAAGTGAATGAAGAGACCAATTTTATGACTAGGAGCATATTCCATTAAGTTAGAGCTCTTTCTATGTTAATACCTTTGTGTAGCCTATATATATAAACAAAATAATCATATAACATTAATGAGTATTTTAGATATTTTATACGGTCTAAAAAAAATCAAATTAAAATTTTCTCATATTTGGAACCAAATTACCTTTTCCTCGAACTTTTTGAAACTCAAACAATCATTTGCATATTTTTAGAAAAATATAAACAAAAACTTAGATCATGAAATTACTGATTCTATCGTGCATTTGACAGACAGAAAAAAAAAATTGTGATTTTTTTTAACAAGAAAATATGAGTATAGATTTTTTTTTTTCTCATAAATGAGTATAGTTAGACAAAACCAATTAAAAATAATAAAAAGAGATGGGCCATTCAACAAATAACCAATGTTCCGTTAGCAACGTTTGAAGTACACCAGAATCAGATACCACTTTGCATCTTTCAAAGATGCCGCATGCTTCAAAGATCAAAAGGCTTAGCCGTAGAAAAAAAATGACTTTTGCTTTTGTCAAACGGGAAAGTCAATTTCCATTTTGAATTTTAGTTTTTTTTCTTATGTAATAAATAAAGCTAGACTTTTTCATTTGAAATATGAGGAATTAGAGAATGTCATACTAACTTGATACCTCAATTTTTTTTTAGAAAATATCATATAAACAAATATTTTCAAAAAATACTTAAATCAATTTATTTTACTAACCCCAAATATTAGAAAATAGGAAAATATTTTCTTGAAATTGATTTTCCAGAAAACACACGATCGAACTCGTGAAAGAGACAATGCTCAAATCTCTCCATTTACATGTTAATATTACTAAACCAATAGGGGTCCGGTTCACTAGTTCACCAATTGAACCAGCTGGTCTGGTCCGGTTCTTACAAGTTTCAACTATGCTCATGAGTCATGATCTACGTCAAGCAAATTTTCGCTATCTAAAGTTCTAAATGAGGACAGTGTATTTTTCTCCTTTCCATCTCTCTTGGCGGTTACTTCCTTGAATTATCATTACAACTGGTTAGCAATCTTTTGGTAAATCTAAATGGAAAACATTGCCATGCAAATTACATACCAATTACTTTTACACTATTTCATATACTTAAATTTTTGCTTGATAGACTTGGATTTGCCGTTGTGAGACAGTACGAAACTAACTAGTGCAGAAGTTGCGTTGAGTTACTCCCATGAATTAACATTTCAAGCATTCACCAATTGGTGTATAAATATACAAAAGAATATATTGCCATACCAATTACACACTTTACATTAAACTTTGGTTTATAATACTCAAATTTTGTCATATGTATGTACCAATTTAAGACTGTGAAATGACTCAAGATCCCATGAGATTTACCAGTTTTTACCCTATATCAAACTTGCTTGTAGTATGAGAAAGAAGTCTAACTTAATAAAGTGTGTTCTCAATCATAAGACTCGTATTCTTATTTGCTTCTTTGATTCGAATCCCCTCAATTGAAATTATAGTCACTACTTATCTATAAGTAAAAAGAAAAACTTATCCGTAGTGTATAGGGTACAACTATTCAATCCCTACCTCAACTAAAAAGGGTGGGGGCGGGGGATAACGCATGCCTGACAACTTAAAAGGTAGAAACTGACTCAAACCCAGACAGAGCTCGTTCACAGTCAACCATGTTTCTGTTTCATTACATATATGACCTTTCTGGAGCTGATAATTTGAACTTTCACTAAATCTTTACATCACAATGATTATGGCTACTTACTAATTAAATTTTGTATATTTGCTTTGAAATTTACAATGTAGAAATTCCACTGATCCAATCTAGTGATTAGGTTCTTACCAAAAAGAGAAGTATATAGGCCAAGATATATACACACCACACATAATATATAGACAAATCAGAAATCATTTTTATTATTAATCAATCCATGCAAGACAAGAACAACCGAAACAATAAACACGTCAAGCTCTTCTCAAATACAGTTGTACAATCAACTTCTCTGTATTAGTCTCTTGTTCACACAAGGCAAAGAGAGAAGAAGAAAAGGAAAGAAAATATTCAAAATCAATGTATTTACACATTGTCTGACCAAATAACAAGTGCAGAGGAAAAAGAAAACAAGCAAGGGCCAGCCATGAAAGCAACAGTACCTGTCATTTTGTGCCCCTTAGCATGTGCCTGCATTATATCTTTTTTTGGTCCATCCCCTTCACATCCATCTTTTTAAATCACTTTGACTTCTTGATGCAAACCCTCACCTTTCAAGAATTATGCCTACACCTAATTTTCCTTAATCATATGGTAAAACTAAAACCAAGAAAGTACACAGTAAAGGATAGATTTCATTGATGCAGATTAGGGAAATTGAACTTAAACCCATTGAAAATTACTTTTTCTTGGTTTTATCTCTATTGTTAAAGAAGATTGAACTCAACCCAAATAGATTTGCAGAAGGAACATTCAAAATAGGATTGACTTGAACACCATTACCATAAGATCTATGACTCTTCTTCAAAGGAGGCTTTTGATAACTGTTTGTGCTTAAAGTGTTGGAAGACCTTGTGGAACCATGTTTCTGGGAATTTTGCTTAATGTTAGGACCCTCTTTTGATAGTGGCATACGCTTCACACTTGGAGTAGACCCTGTTGAATTGCTTCGAGAAAGAAGGGGTAAAGGGCATAAGCTCCTTCCATATCCACTCCCACAACTGCTACTTCTCTTGAAGCGCCAAAAGGACTTTGAACTCTGCTTGTCATCTGCTTCATCATTAACCAACTTGCTGTCTTTGGTGCTTTCTTTCTTTGTGTTTTTGCTGGTTGAGGTATTCTCACGAACAGCATGTGGGGGTGGTAATGGGGGCTGAGGTGCTGATTGATCCTTTTGCTTCAGAGGAGCATTCTTCTTCTTAATTTCAATGGGAAGAATTCTCCCATCTGAGAAAAGCTCATCTGCAGAAGATGATTCCTGCTCGAAGCTTTCGCGAACACAGAAATCAAAATCCATGCTTGAATTCAACCCAGATGAATTTGATCGGAAGGAGTGTTGCTCAACAGGTATCACATCTGAATGTGAAAAGTCATGTGAGAATGAAATTCTTGGACTCATGGAAACCCCACAATTTTCTGAGAAAATTTCACAAGCCATTCATTCAACCACTAAGGAAACTACAAATTCACTCAAACCCAGAAATCTCAACAACCAGGAAAATGGGTTTTGGATGACAAATAATATAGGAGAGAAAAGCAGGGGATTTTAATGGTGGGTAAATAGTCAGTGAACTATTTAATAGCTTCAAACCTAACAAAGACTACAATAAAAGGAGTCTCAGCTGTCAAAAAGGAAAACCCATAAAGGGGGTTTGAATTCTGAAGCTTGGAATTCAACTCTCAGTTCTGACACTTGAAAATCATGAACAAGTTTGCAACTTTGAGTGGTCCAAGGTGAGAAAAAGGGGCTAACAGAAGAATCCGAAAGAAAATGGCATCAAGGTTTCCGAGAAAATCGAAGATTGAGACCTTGGAAAATAAGCAATGTGACTAATTTGGCTGGGGAAGATTGAAGGACCGAGTCATGAGATGAGTTTGCTTTGGTTGTTCAAGAGGCAGAGAGAGAAAGGCGACGTGCCAAGAGTCTTTAAGCTTAAGTTGAGCACCTAAAAAATCCGGCTTCGATGGAATTTGTTAAAAAACTTTAAAAAATAATTTCGAAGAGGAAAAATGAAAAGAGGGAGAGAATCTAATCTGCTGCCGCAATCGCAAAATATGATGGCATGTTTCCAGTGACGTGTAAGGATGGTAGCATTTGATATGTGTATGTCTATTCAAAAAGATAAAATAAAATAAAATAAAATTTGATCACCTTGATTTAGCCAATTTTACAATGTACACAATCTTATATTATATATTGTATAAATAATTTGACGTGACCGATTATAAGTGAAGAAATTAATTCAACTGGAGTTGGTTCAACTAGTAAGAATTAAATTACTTTACTTGTAAGCCTTAAGTTTGAATCACACTACTAAAAGTATTTCTTGTAAGGCTTAGGTTTTAATCGCAATGCAAATAGTTTCTCTTTAGTAGACAATTAGTAAATATCACTATAAGCCTTCGTTAAGGCCTATGACATACATTATGAGAATCTCAAAAACTTAAGTTATTTAATGCAAGCCAAGCATCTAAATAAATAGTTGACAAATTTTAAGTTTAATTAGGTCAAAGTTACATAGTTAAAAAGATGATTGAAAATAGAGAATAATTTTGACTAAATTAAACTCAAATTTTGTTAACTTTTTAGATTTTTAATTCACATTAAGTGATTCAATTTTTAGAGATCTTTGTAATAGTATCAAAATCAAGGATTCGTTTTGTCACCTAAAATTGGTTGCACCAAATTGTGCATACAAAAAACATTATAACATGATGCTAAAAAAAATAAAATTATAACATTGTCTATTATGAAATTCACTACAAGAAAAATAGATTTTACTCACAGAACTTTCTCACATACACAAATTCCATGAGAAATTCTCATGGAAAAAAATGGGATTTCGTCATGGAAGCTTAAAATGAAGGATTTTCTCATGGACTATACGTCTGTGAGAAATCCCGAGAGATTATGGTGGGAATATGGTGCAAAAACGTTCTCACGGTGCAAATCCGTGAAAAACCCCGAGAGTACATGTCATTTATGTTTCTCATGGGCAGTCTGTTTGTGAGAAACAAGAACGCATAGTTTTTAGACAAGTTTTCTCACAGACTTTGTCTGTAAGAATCCAAACGCACCGTTTCATTAAAGGCTTCAAATTTGGGAGGGATTTTCTCACGGACTTTTTCCATGAGAAATCTGGAAATTATACCCATCCCCAAGACTCATCTTCCTCATTTGCAAGTTAGAAAAGTTCCTCTCTTTTAGCGATTTCTCTCCAGCAAAGGACGTGGGCGGCGGTTTTTGGCAACTTGAGGGCGTTTTCCAGTGTGCGTGGAAAGTCTACATGCTCATTTTGAAGCATTGGAGTTGAGGTAAGTCATTTTTTTTCCTATTTTCTCTCTAAATTTCTCTTACAATTTATTTCTCAATGATGCACAAAATTAGTGGGTTTTATTTATATTTTTGGACTAGTTTAAGTATAGATTGGTTGTAGATGGGTATTTGATGAATTATAAAGTTGATAATAGTTTGGTTTATGAGTTTTCTTTTAATGTTGAATCCAAATTTCAATGTTAAAATTGAAGTAGTTGTGGATTTTTTTTTTTGTTCTAATTGTTTGAAGGCTTTTGATGTATGACATATGTAGAGGGTTTGGATGATTTTTTGTTATTTTTTTGAATTAGTATGGATGAATTTTAATTTTTTTGGGGTTTAAAGAGTAATTTATTAAATTAAATTATGTGTAAAATTGTTGAAATTTTGAGAACTCTGTTTGGGGCTATTGTTGTATGTTATATGTAAATTGTTTGTATACTTTTGTTTGTAATGTGATGGAGGATATGTTGGATAGTAATTTATTGGTAATGATATGGATTGTGAGTATCTGATATACTGAAAACTTTTGGAATGAATATACTTTAAAGTTTTATATGATAAGTTAGTTAGATTAACTTAGAAACCCGTCTGATGTAAATAATGAGATAGGAGAAGGTGGTGAGGAAGAGGAAAAAGAAGAATATCATAGCAGTGATGACGAAACCGAGGAAGATCCCCCCAGTGATAATGTACTAAAAAGCGATTAATATTACACATGTCCTGCTAATATTTCATCAATGCTTATGTATTGTTAATTACATAGCTACATTTTCTTCTATGTTGTCTCTTTTTAGATATTTTTTGCTGAAATTCTGTCTACTAATGTCTTGTGTTTTTGTGTTGCAGAACTCTTATTTATATCACTGCTCTTGACGCTGCATTTTCTGTTCGGCCCTTATTTCTCACGGTTTTGAAACTTTAGTATAGACTAGAGATATGTAAACATTCTTTTTGTATATGTCTTTTTTACATTATCCTTTTGTATAAATTCTTTTGTATACATCCTTTAATTTGTATAATTTTGATTGCATTCTGCTATGCTGCTCATGTTGTTGTTACTATTGTTCTGCTTGTGCTGCTGCTGATTAATGTATTATGTAGGTTTTGGGTTAGTAAAAAAACAGATTTTTTTTGGGGGGGGGGGGGATTGTAGAAGAATTTCGCACGGAAATGTCCGTGAGAAAATTGAAAATAAATAAATAAATTGTTTGTAACTTCTCATGGGCTTTCTCTTGAACAAAGTCTGTGAGAAACCTCACGACTTTGTCGTGAGACTTCGCTCATATTTCTCATGAAATGTTTCTATTTTCTCACAGATGATAATTTGTGTGACAAACTTGGTTTGTCACTCCACTTTTTCTCACGGACCTAAATATGTGAAAAAGTATGTAAGAATAGCATTTCTCATGGAATTTTCGCCCTTTTCTCAAAGATTTATTCCATGAAAAAAAGTGTTTTTTCTTGTAGTGATTGGCTGATATGCGAAATTTAGGTAATATGTTAAAGGATCTAAAATTGAATGTTTTTGGAACCTTCTCGCTGTTATATACAAAGAAAATTTGATCATATTCCCTTTTATGTGTTATGAATTTTGAAAAAAGTAATATTATAAAATATTAATTTTGTTATATAACAAAAGTGACTAACATCTTGACAAACATTGCAAACACGAAATAAAGGACAAATAAGTCAATTTCAGATACACTCCGTTAAAGACCACACATAACTTATTTATTGTTTTTGTGAGATTATTGATGTTTGCATATTGAATAATTTTGTATTAGTAGAAATTTTTTATATATTTTCTAAAAATTTTAACTTGTAAATTATCATCATCATCATTATTGTTGTTGTTATTTGCTAAGTTAATTGCTCAGGAAGTGAGTTTTATTAATAGGTGTAGTACTGATATTGAATTTAAATATTTGCAATTGGTGTTATAACTTATAACATTTGCTTTGTCATTTAACTTTTAACTTATTTTTCAAGTATAGATCACTCTGATTAATTTATTTTATAACAAATATTCTTTCATTTTATGTTTTTATCTTAATTATGCCATATAAAACTAAACTTTTAACTGGGGATATGAAAGAATGATTATTCAAACTTGGAACCTCTATGTTTTTGAGAGATTCCTAGACCATTTGCTACATGTGCTTGTGTAAATGAAGATCAATATATCAGTCTAACATTAGTTTGAAGTTTCAATAAAAAAAAAAATTCTTAATTAACCTATTAATTTTTCCTTTTTGATCTATTCATAATTGTTTCATGTAAAATTTTGTGGTTACTATCAAGAACTATCTCACTTGAAAGTTTAAGCTTTTAAGTAAAAGCACATGAATAATTTTATATTTAACAAGACCTCATTCGTAAAAGCCCTTTGAACTTAAAGCGTGAACAAAATATAAACCCACTTATACTTTGTCTTAAAATTTCAATTTATTTAATGGAGAAAGTGGGAGAGACCGCTTAGTAAAAAATGTTCTAATACTATGTCAAAAATTAACTCATCCCAAAAGTTAAGCGATTAGGTGAAAACTAAAAAAAAATTTATATCTTAGAGTTACTTATTTTATTTTGAGATAAGACCTTAAAAAGGCAACAATTATGGAAAAAGTTAAATAGCCTGAGATGAAATCCTGATTATGGTCCTAAATTGATGTACGTGTTTGCCAAATGCATTGAATAAAAAAATTAAGTGGCAAATTATACACCATGTCTCATCAATCAAATAACCATGAAAAGAATATAGTGTTCATAATTGCGACTCCTTACTTCCATAATTGTGATTAGAGCTAACTAAGTCGGTTTCAATCGGTTTCATATAAGAGACAGTGGAAGGATTAGATGTTCGTGATGCAAAATTCAAGATCATACAGCACCATATCAGCATTGGCTTATCCAATCAAATTTATCACCCACAGTTTGTCTAAGGATCAATCAACTTGTCGTGATTTCTTACTTGCCTCCCCAAGGAAGAAACGTTTTTTTATACAATTCTTCTCTTTTGTTAATGAAATTGCACACTTTAATAATTTGCGAGTCTAATGGTATCTTTTCAATCATAGAAATTAGTTTTTTTTTTTTTTTTTTTTTTTTTTTTTTTTTTTTTTTTTTTTTTTTTTTTTTTTTTTTTTTTTTTGTTTTTTTTGTTTTTTTTTTTTTTTTAGTATTTTTTTTTTTTTTTTTTTTTTTTTTTTTTTTTTCTCTTTTTCTTTTCGTTGTACATTGAATTAGAGTGTTTGGTAATCAGAGTTCTATTCGCGTCATATACTTCAATTTCATTTCTTCATGCATGGTACTCTTTTGTAACAAAAAAGTTCACAAAACTTTTTTTCACTTGTTTTACAAATTATATGGATTTCTCTTACATATATGAAAAACATAAAAAAAAAAAAAGAGGTTTAGATTATGTTGATGTTTTAAAATAAGAAAAGTTTGCATGATTTATAAAAAAGGACAATATCATTAATTTTGTTATGCTAAAATTTATAGCAAAAAAGAGGTTTATGTGTAATTCTGAAACAGAAAGGATATTTGTAGAATTTCATCCAACGGAGATTAGATTCGTGTAATGTACTCTTTATTTATTTATTTATTTATTTGATTTCTTAATTGTAGTTTAAACAATGTGAAGGGTGAAAGGGCCATGATGCAATCGATCCTAGCTGAGTTTTGTCATTGATTGATATTTAATAATATAATATTAAAAGATGTGGACTCTTTATTTGTTTTTTTTTTTAACCCAGTGTTGACTTTTGGACTCTGGTTTTTGCTCCTTAAATATATAGAAATTAATTTCTATATGTAGCCAATCAATCATAGTTTGTCTGATGAATGCGAACAAGGGAAAGACTACGACCTAACAACTAAAATTAAAATATAACCAATCAAAAAAAAAATTTAAAAATATAACGCTTATGTACTGAAAGAGAATGCAATTAGATGCAATTTAGAGGATCATCCAAATCAATATCCAAACACTTAAAAAGGTTTCATGTCAACGGGGATTGATTCAGTTATAATAAGGATCAAATGACTTCTCTTGTAAGGCATAGGTTCAAATTCTATTGTCAACAATTTTTATTGGGTAGACAATTTGTAAGTACTACCGTAAATTTTTGTTGAGAGGCCTATGGTGCCCTGATCTTGAAATGTGATAATTTCTTTTCACCCTAAATTTTTATGTAGCAAAAAAAAATAGATTGAATGCTCGTATATATATATATATGCAAGTTGCAAATTAAACTGTCTCAATTCAAATATTTTCAGCAAAAATAACATTAGTTAAGAGTGAATTATATGAAACTACAATATGTCAATGGCTACAATATAGAGTTGATTTATTCAGAAACTCACTCGCATATAATTTTTAACATCAATCTTTTGTATGATGATGTGAATTTGTGCAAGTATTTTTCCAGAGCTAGAAATATGACATTGTTTAAAATTATTAGTAGTCATGGGCTGTAAGTGCCAATACAATTTTTGTTGGTAAGATTTTTTTTTGAAAAAAAAAGTTATAAGGAAGCATAGTTCTTTGAGGAAGGAGCAAGCGAAATCAAATTAATTTTGATAGCAAACACACTAATTCTTATAAGAAAATTGATGTTAGATTTGTATTTATTCAGTGACACGAATAGTACCTATATCACAAATAAAATTGATAACTGAAATGATCTGTGTTGTTTATTTTACTTAACAAATATTTGGGTACAATAAAATAAAAAAGATTTCTTAAATACTTTTGGTATTTATGTAGTATGTCATACCACATGAGAATAACCAATGTGAATGACATTTGTACAAGTTCATTATTTTTAAGTTTGTTTGAGAAAATAAGATAAATTATATTTATATCCAATAAAATATGAAAATTACATATACTTGTCACGTCAGTGTAGTATGACATACTTATGTAGTATCATAGAATCTCCGTAAAATAAATGACATATATAAATCATCTCAATAGTTAGTTATGTCTGTAATATCAATATCACTTGTAATATTAAATAATTAGCCTTAACTCAAATGTTGTTGACAGACAAATAAAATAAGATCTAACTATTGTCAATCTGTCATGGTATTGGGTTCGCTTATCAATCTGTCATGGTATTGGGCTCGCTTAATTCAAATAAAAGATTTTTTGTCTCCTTTAATAGGGCTATTCCTTGAAGTTTATGTGCCCTTTTAATTCCTTCACCATGGAGTTTTATTTTGTTTGATCTGACAAATATTTTTCTTTGAGAAAGTTTTGATTTTGGTACGTCAAAGGAACATATAAAAATTAATCATCTTATAAGATTGAGTTGTGACATTTGGTTTCAGTAATGGATCAAGATTAAATAATTTTTTTATTATTTTTTATCATTAGATAATAAATAGAGTTGAATTTTCTAGCTAGATAAAATAAATTTAATATTATATAGATGATCATTTCTTAAGAATAATAGTTTAACTATTGAATATTTTTTGCTGAAAATTATCAATTACTCAATGTATTAAAAAAATTTAGATACTAAATAATAATTTAATTACTGAATGTATCAACAGAAATTGCAATTGAGCAAAGGAGAAGAATTTAAGGAAAATGAATCAGAGGTAATATATGTAGTTATGTATGTAAAATATGTGATTGTTAGATTTAATAACTATATAATTCATTTTCCAAAATAAAATTATTTTTAAATACACATGTTCATCTTCGATATATTCAAGATGGTTTTATATATTATAGGCTAGACTAAAGGGCAGATAACTATTAGTGTCATTGTGCTAGTCTTAATTGTTCATAAATAACATTAGAAAATCAAGAACCTATTAGAATTGTCTCCCAACTGCTTTGTTCACAAGTCTTTATCAATCCAATTGGATAGCAAGATGTGACATAATGACCCTAACCCCTTTTATTAGAGTCAGTTATAATTAGTTATAATTAAATTAGATTAGTTGTAATTAGTTAAGTTTGACTGACAGAGCAATCAACATGGCTTGACTCCAGGAATTGATAAATATTTCTATTTTAAATTCAAATGCTATAAATGAAAATGTATAAGCTAGTAAATTCCACAAACTAAAATAATGTATAAGCCGAAGAATTTCTAATACATTTTGGTAATTTTGGCTACAATTTTGGATTTGATCACGAAACCCACAAATTCTGAGAATGACCTCAATCTAGTATTTTAAATAAAACGCACCAAATGGCCTTGTTGTATTTGAAATTACACCAATCTAATAATTGGTGTATATATATATATAACCAATCTGATTTTAATATGTTAGTACCTTAATTAGCTTCAGAAAGAAAACCTATATATGCATGCAGTTTGCCTAGCTTCGAAAAGAAAATCTATATATTAGAGTTGCCTTTCTCCCATATTTCCTTTAATTTTTCCTTCTTAGTTGAAATTTTTCACACATCACTTTCATATTGATATTGGTATTACCCTTTACATTGAATAGAAGTCATTGTAATATGTGGCCTTTATATTTCCTAACTAGAATCTTATATGGCTTTGACTTGCCTCAATATAAGTGGTTTGTGATACTGAGTTTGTTCTCAGGACTTAAGAGTTATATGTTCAAATTTAAAATCGTCGATAGCAAAAAATACCAAAAAAAAGTGGTTCTTTTTCTTAAATCAATTATACTTTCTTCCTAACTTAATAAATTGTTTTAAAAGTTGCTTTATTATCTTCCAATTGTAAGTTATAGCACATTAATTATTACAAAAAAAATATAAAAACTAGGATGTGTTGCTACTTGAAATTAAGGGAGAATGATTAAATTTCCCTGTATATGATTAAAGTAGCAAATCTTTTTCACCCCTAGGGCATGTATACCATAAAATACTGTTAAATTTAATCAAAAATTAGAAAATGTAGGGGTATTACTTACGAAAGTAAGTTATAATACTATAGTAATTAAATATGTTAAACAAATCTGTATTTATTTAATTAAAAAGAAATCTTAAGTTTAACCCTTTGTTAATTTGTTAACAACTTGAAGAGGGAGAAAAAAAAATAGGAGGAATGAAAATTTAAAAAAAAAGTTAAAAAAATAAATTTCTACTTTCTTGCTTAGCTGTCATATAAATAAGAGAAATGAAAATGAAGAGAAAATTCTTAAATTACATGTTCACCCATAATTAACTTCTATTCATATGGTATTTCATAAGGATACTCATGTAATTTAATATGTTCTTTTGTTTTGATAAGTAATTTAACATGTTCTAAACTTATATTCTAACTTTTCCTTTTCATTTCACCTTATTTCTAGAGTAATTATTTTCATAAAATTAAGATAAAGTACTCTCTCTCTCTCTCTCTTTCCCTCTCTTTATGTGCTAAGAGTTATTTCTTCTCTGTTCTCTCTGTCTAGTTATTTCTTCTTAATCTATCTTATCCTGTCTGTTGAAGGTCAATGGCCCATCTAGGGTAGGGCCCATTAGGTGAGAGCCCAAAGAAGGTACCATACACACTTATCAACTCATTCCCACCACTTTGAAAATTAAAATTATAAATCTTTTGGTTCCCAACTTGCCATGTGATAAAAAACATAAAGTAGGACAACTAACGATATTTAGGAATCTTGTGGCACAATCCAGGTGGACCAATAATACACAAGAGCACCATATCTCTAGGTCTTTTCACTGTCTTTGCTGCTCATATCCTTTATATATGTTTGTGGTTGCTAATTTTGTTACTGTCACACGCAATAATGCAAGTATCAATGGTGGTGGCCAAGCAAAATCTTACCCTTGTGATCCTTCTGATACCCTTTTCACTGTCTGGTCTTGTGTCAGAAAAACTTAGAATTTAAGGAATGAGAAACATTATTACTTATATATTTAAGTGTTAACAAAGTTGGAATTCAAATTTTTACATGAGTATAAATAATTAAAATATCTTTTGATATTATATATATTTTTTTTATATTTAAATATAATAATTATATACTACATAAATTAACATTATTTTGTATATGATAATCACATATATAAATAAAATAATCACATAATATTGAGAGATATTTTAATTATTTCATCTCTTGTGATATATAGTTATTTAGAATTCCAATTTCTTTAGCACTTAAGTGTCTTTTGTAGACTCAATTAAACTTAATTAAATACTACTTAGTACATGTCTTATGTTTCTTTTTTTTTTTAAATAAAATATTTATGCTACAAATTAATCATATATACTTGATCTATTTCGAGAAATTTAATAGATAAACCTTATAAATAGTGGTGTCAAGTTGAACATGGGACAGGAGAAACTTTCTAATTTTAAATGTTACCTATGTACCTAGTCAAATCTTCCTAGTTAGAAAATTTCTATTATCTATGACATTAAAAAAAAAAAAAAGCACTAAACTCCAATGTCATTTGGATGCTTGATTAACATAACATTAAAGAGCTTTTTGATTTGCCAACACGAGTTAGCTTAGTTGGTCAAAAGATTTAGTGCTGAGTTCAAACCCTTTGCAATCAACAATCTCGTTTAGTGGACATCCCTGCTCAGGGACATCCTATTGTACTAAGGGATTAGTTGAGCAAAATCCTTTAAGAGTTAATAGTGCATTTGAGGTAATCTTTTGGATAAGCCTCTATCTACCCTTCTGTAGATCTTCATACATGCCACTGACATCTTGACCAATAATATTGAAGTAACTTATTTTTATTACCATTTTTTTTTAAAAAAAAGAGCTTTTTGGTTTTGTAATGTAGCAAAAAAATTACTCCAAAGTAAATGTGGATCCCTAGTTACATATTGGCGATGAGCTTCAGACTCATTCAATGCAAAAGATATATGGACAAGGTCACAAGGGCCAGGGGGTGGCTAACAACGAGTGTGATGTTTGCTAGAATGGTATAGTGCCTTACACGTAAGGCATGAGAGGCAATTGGGGCTGATTGGGGAACAGCAGTACATGAATAGGTCCTGTAATGTAATGCATCTCTAAAGTTTAGTCTCTAGGACATGGCCATATGGATAAGAAAAGAGCTTTTTTAATGAAAAGTACATTGATATATAGGGTCATAGTCTCGACAGCATAGTATGGTTTTGTGATGGTTACCAAATTAGATTCCTTAGATCTCGATCATGGATATGTAGATCTCTATCATGTTTATGTATATAAACCAGAAAAATGATAACCCACAATTAAACTTAATGCATAACAATTTATAATTATAGTATGTATGTCAATTACAATGTTAATTTTTTTTTGGTTAATACTACGAGTATTCTCACTTTATTTAATTGGGTGTGAGACTAATCTCGTTCAAGAGTTAGAGCAATTACAGTTTTTCCTATCTCAACAATTCTTTCACTAGACCTTAAACCCTTGATCACAGCCAAGAGCGCATACCCATGATTTAATTTGTTACCAATTAAACTAAGCGTTTGTTGGTAATTACAATTTAATTGAATGAGAAAAAGTTGAAGCAGATATTCTATTACAAAATGTATTTATGAAAGAGTAAATTCATTAAGTTTTTTTATATATCTATTGTTAACAATACTAAAGAGACAATTTGCTAGGTTTCTTTATTTTTATTTTTATGAGTAAAAAGTTATTTTATTTTTTTAAAAATATTTTATTATTAATTTCGTTCTTAAATTTTTTTTTTTTATATCAATAGAGTCTCTAAAAGTTAATTTCATCCATTAAAATGGTAACCCATTTAGTTCTGGTTAATAAGGAATCTCTCACAAACGACCTGCATATTTTTGAGAGAGAAAAATAGTTGAGCAAAAGAACTTTCTACCTTATAAATGAATGAAATGAGAAGAGAAAAGTGAAGAAAAAGTGCATGAGGCCGGCATATTTTTGCCTCTGATTTTTTTGTTTTACTTTTCACACCTTAAAGAAACGCTAATCTTTCCAGAAATATTTATTACACATTACTATAGTAGTGTATATTGTTAGATATAAAACTATTCATAGGCTTTCGTTTAACATTTTACACTTTAAGCTCAACGGACTTTTATGTGTATAAGCATATTAGATATAAAATTGTTTATGAGTTTTCACCTAATAACTTAAGTTTTTAGATTAAATGTATTCTTGATATGGTATTTTTAAGTGGATTATGCTAAATTCAAATGCTATCATATGTATAATATAAGATAACTTGACAATTACCAATATATAAGTAGTATTCTTCTAAAATGATAATTGTGGCAAAAGATCTTTTTCACTCATTTACACAAAGCAGCTGATGGATCTTGCTTGACCTTTTTTTTTTTTTTGCTAGAATGGATATTGTTTGACCCTGGCACCCTACCCACAAAAGTGACCTTGTTTGCTACCACCAGCTTCGGGCTGGGCTACTGTGTGAATCCAAAGATAATGCATGCCATAGTGTTAGAGATGAGGGTTGGTTTTCTTTTCTTTTTTTGAAGATCATAGAAACATTAACATTCTTAAATCCAATAATGGTTACAAGTTTCAACCTAGCTTGATGGGCCAACAAATTACATCAAGTTGGGTTCTAGACAGGAAAACAATAGCTTCAAATTCTGAGAAAAATTGGCCCCCACATGTGAAAAGTAAACTACAAAGACGTATTTTAAAGGGATACTCTAATGGTTGAGTATTTAATATTTTAGATAGCGATGTTAAGTTCAAATTTTAATATTTTATAATAAAGATATCGAGTTCAAATTTTACTAAAAAAAACAAAGTGATAGACTATGTGAGATATGTAGTTCGTAATAAACTAAAAGAAAAAAAACAATAGCTTCAAATTCTGAGAAAAATTGCCCCTCACATGTGGAAATTAAACTACAAAGACGTATTTTAAGGAGATACTCTAATGGTTGAGTATTTAATATTTTATGATAGCGATGTTGAGTTCAACTTTTAATATTTTATGATGAAGATATCGAGTTCAAATTTCACTAAAAAAAACAAAGTGATAGACTATGTGAGATATGTAATTTGTAATAAACTAAAACCAAAAAAATTGCAAAGAAGCGAGACTTAAACGGTGTCGCTTCAAGAGACAGACAAGGATCTTTCTGGTCTGTTAGCTTCTATTGCTAATCATGACTGGGTCTATGTAATACAGAATTAACAGGAACGAGAAAACTGAGGACCGTGTTTCCTAGACACGCTTCTATTGGCCCATTTAGTCATTGAAGTTGTTGACTTTTCGGGTTGTTCAGTTTAACTACAAAAGCTTCTCTCCTTTCTCTCTCTCTCTATCTCTTATTGTCTATTTTAAATTCTCTTGCTACGAACTTTCTCTCGCCTTTCTAGCTACCAAACGCTTCTTTAATCAGACACCAAAATTTTGGGTTTAACTTGTTTTGCTCAGTAATCGCTTTGATTAACTAGGTCTAAAGCAGAAGCAGCAATGCCGAATTGGGAGGTCAAGAACTGTTGTGACCACGATCAGGTCGTGTTCCTTGCCTGTGTTGGTGCCTACACCGTTGTAATCCTCGTGGTATAAATTTTTTTACTTCTTTCTCTCTCTCTCTCTCTCTCTATTTGAAAGAAACCAAGAAACCCACTTTTTGTGTCTGGTTCTTGAGACAGGGAAAGAGACCCAATTTGGGATTTGTAACTTTTGTTTCTTTTAAATTCAAAATAATGTCTTTGATTATTCAAATGATAAAAAAAGATATAATTCATGAAGCTACTCCTTCTGTTAGAAATTAGAATGGTTGATAGGTAATGAGGCTAGAAATGAAAAACCATAGTTGACTTGATTCAACATGGATGATTATATAAATTGAGCATGAGTATACCATCTCTACAGTTGAATTCAATTGGAAAGTTAGATAATTTTTACTGAGATAACAAATATTCTCAAATTATTGGTTAATGAAGAATAGGTTGTGAACTGCAATGTGAAGAATATGGAACACTATAAATGCTGTTTCCATGTCAAACTTTCTAGCTGTTTGTTTGCCTAGAAAATCCGAGATTTACTATGAGAAAAAGGTTTGTTTAAGAGAATCATCCTGAAACATGGCAAATATATATATTTTTTTTCAAATTTTTTGTTTGATTTTTACATCATTTAGTTGTGTAAGTTTGCTGCTATATGGACTGGGTCTAAATTAGTGTATTGGGATGAAATAGTAAAAAGGGGTACCGCGTGGCGTGGTTGTGTAAGCTGACTAATATTGTTGACTTGGCAATATACCTCTTCAAAGAGAAATCTTCAGTTTAATTTTGATAAATATGTTTCAGCATATTTGAAGTCTACTGATTAAAATAGAGAAGTTTCCTGGAATTTATCTGGCATTAATAAGCGTCAATTTCTTTTTCATCCGTGTTCTGTTTGATCAAGTCGTTCACTGTGCAACTGTTCTTTTAATCCAAATGCTTTGTTCTGATGGTTATAGCTATGGAGGACTGTGCTACTTACACCTTTTAAGCTCATCACTGTGTTTCTGCATGAAGCAAGTCATGCAATTGCTTGCATTCTCACTTGTGGTAAGGTAAAACATTGAAGCAGAAATTTATTTTTCTTTGGTGATACAAGTAGAGAACCTCATTGAATTTGTAAGTTTTCCTTATGATATACGAGTACAAGACTATTTTATCCGAGACTTGCAAGTTTTAGCTTGTTTCTACCATGACCTGAATGGGATATCAATATCATCATAAGAAAATAGAAATATGGCTTATAGCTTTTCAATCTCATATTAAAATAAATCCAAGAGTCTCTGGGGGGTTATTGTTCTTATTGATCCTATATAATCAAGCATGCAGGTACTAGCAACTTGATTTGAATGAGCATATTGAGCTTTGGAGATTCATCGAATGGTCTGGTTTATTTTGTTGCATTATTAACAGATTAGATCTTTATTTTTCCAACTTACTGATTTTAATAGGGAATGGTTAATCTGGTTTAAGATGGAAAATTTAATTCACTTGATCATAAACATTTGATGTTTCGCAAGGATTAACCTATTGTTTCACATCACTGCTCTGAGGAAGAATACTCGGCAACCTGATTCCTATTCAAAGTTAAAATTCTCTTTCTCTGAAAGTTATTAACTTGTCACTTTTATGGATACATTAGGAGCATTAACACACAGGAATTGGTTAAACTGCCTTCTACTTGCGGAGGTGAAATTTTAAATCGAGTTTGTGTTAATTAGGATTTAGTAGTGATGCATTATTTTGATTTTGTAAAAGAGTAGTTGCAGAAAGTGAGTATTTAATCTTTTGACCTTTACAAAGTAATGCTCAATTTGATGCTTATAGAAGTTAGGTACTTTGAATTTTGACACCTTGGGATGGAAGGGTTTACTTAAGATTTACCTACAGTATGTAAATTGTTGTTTTCCTTTTCTTTATCCTTACTTCTATTTAAAGGTTAAGCCTCAGGTCCATGGTAAATTTTATGAACTCAAAAAGGAAAATAAGAAAAAAGGAAACATCCAATTGTATTCCATGACAGTCAGTTAATGCTGTGAAATTTTAGTAGTGTTCTGTTTCCCATTTTTTGGGGGGTAACCATCGATTGCAATCATCCAAGGAGCATATATTGTTATCCCTGTCACTTAATTTCTGGATATTGGAATACTAGCCATTTTGCTCTCATGGCTTCACTAGATTTGGTTACTCAATTTCTTGCTCATAGCACCTTATCTAACATTAAAGCTTTTGATTCTTTGAACATCATCTTTTGTTTTTTCAATTGTTGTCAGTTAAGATGTTGCATTTCTCCGCCCATGATATTTAGTTTGCTTGCTCATATCAAGTATATTTTTCCTGAATTACTAATTCATGATAGATCAACACTGCATGCCTTCGATGAAGGCAACTTGTATTCTGAATGGTTGCTAATATATTCAGCCATGGATTAATGTCTTCATTTTAGTACTAGAGGCAGGATCTCAGGTGTTGTTATCGTTAAGGTTGAGAAATTTTAGAACTTTCATTCTGCTGCATGCTTCTTCATAGTTATTTCCTTGTCTTCTGCATGCTGAATCAGAGTTAGTCTGATGCCAACAGGTGGAGGGGATCCAGGTTCATGCAAATGAGGGTGGCGTGACACAAACTCGTGGTGGCATATACTGGATAATCTTGCCTGCGGGATGTAATACACTTTTCCCCTCTCAATTTCCAGTGGTTAAAACGAATTAATTAATGTTTCATGCCACATTACTTGGTTATTTATATCATATATAACCATGATATGACAGGAAAAATGTTTTCAAGTTGATTTAAAATCAGTTTCTTATGTATTTACATCTTGTTTTGCTGTCTGAGGAAACAAACAGCAGGAATTTTCTACTGTTGTCTTTTGACATGCGAAGTGTCAGCAACCAATGTAAATTTGAAACATAGATTTTCTACACCTTGAATAGACATACACTAACCTTTCTGTGCGTTTGATTTGAATTTGATATGAGCTTCATCTGAGTTACATTTACAGTTTCTGTGATTGGTTTTGCATCTAGATCTTGGTTCATCATTTTGGGGAATGGCTTTGATACTTGCTTCCACAAATCTCCTCACTGCAAGAATTGCTGCTGGTTGTTTTATTGTTGCACTGATTGTTGTGCTGTTCATTGCTAAGAATGTAAGACGGTATAGATGCTGAAATGCAACCATATTTGTTAATCTATTTTAGTATGCTCTTTGTAGCTTGACTTTTTCCTCCTTTTCTGCATCTTGCCACATGTTCTTGTTCATAAAGTGGACACTCCGAGGGCTCTGCATTGGTGAGTAATTCTTGTCAAAAAAAAAAAAAAGGAAGAAAGATATTCACAAAAGTTCTCACGTTATTCTTTACCAATAAATGTCAGGATTTATTCTTTTTATTGCCATAATTTGGCTTCTACAAGAGAAAACAACAGTGCGCATTCTTCGCTATGTCATTCTCTTTATTGGTATGTTCTTGTCCTCTCTTATCTTTACAATAAATAATTTGAATTTGCTTCTGGTAGATACTTGTGTCATCTCTTGGGAAAAAAAAAAAGGTAACTAATCTATGATTTGGTTAATTTCAGGTGTGATGAACAGTTTGTTTTCTGTTTATGGTATACTTTCTTCACCTTTTTTATTCGTTTTATTTACTTCTCAGATAACAAATCTCTTGATATTCCTATTGTTATATGATTTAAATTCATCCGGTGCAGATATATATGATGATCTAATATCTCGAAGAGTCAACTCCAGTGATGCTGAGAAATTCGCAGAAGTTTGTCCCTGCCCTTGTAATGGGTTTGCATGGGGATTTATTTGGTGAGTTTTTTCATATGGAAAAGCAGTTAAATGCACAAGCAGAAGATGAATTTCTTTCTTTCTTTCATTATTTGTTTGGCTGAAAGATGCAGATTTTATGGGAGTGAACATTTTTATTACGAAATATTACCTTAAAAACCTGCTAATAATCAAGGACTTCATTTTGCCACTCTGTAGTTTTGGATTTTGTCATTTAGCTCCTTTTTTATATCTTTAGTTGAATTACTTCAGTAGTAATTTTCATTAAATATTGAGGGAGAATTATTCTATGCTGATACAGTTTGACTCATAATCATTAAATTCCATTATATTTTAACAGAAAATATAAAGAGATATCATTATCAAACTACAGACATAAAAAATAAGAATGTGCCTTATATATATACCACTAGTGATAAACTGAATATAGACCTAATATTTACAGTTTTCTTAACTCTTGCAGGGGAATGATATCATTTGTGTTTCTTTGCGTATCTTTGTACTTTGGACTTGTCATATTATCATGAGGTAAATATGCAGTTCATTCTGTGTATTATGTTTGCTTAAGCATATTTCAATTTTACAAAGGAATTAATTGATCAGTTGGATGTAGTCCTCCAGAGTTAATTTGAACATGAAAATCTGTCAATTGTGATCTGTTATTCACTGGTAGAGAATGGTATGTGATCACTTATGAAGTTATGATTGAATGTATTCAAGTATCTTCCTTAATCACACACATGCGCATGTGCACACATGCGCGCTTAGAGATAAAGCCACATATGACATATGACAGATACAGATATTCACACATGCCAGACACATTCACAGTTGCTAGGCAGTTGGTGTGAGAACCAAAATGAGATGGGGAGTTTAGCCGTTTAGGGAAGACATTGTTTGGTGGTGGAAAGCGATTTTAGGACTTATTTGAAGGCTTATTAGAAAAAAAACCATTTTTGATTTGAGGGTTTTGATAATATGGACCTTATAGAAACTATAAGTCAAATTAAGAATGACTTGTATTTTTATAACATGCATGTATAACTTTATGCTAAATTAATTGGCGGAATGGGGCAATCAACATTAAACCCTACAATCACTTGGTTGAAGAGGTCTTGATACTATACAGAAAACCACCCAATGCAATAGCTTAAGGTTTGTTTTGTTTTGGATAATTTGCAATAGGAGCTAAAGATCATAGCTTTCATAATTTTTTATAGAATTTTTGTGACTGGTAGTTTATGTCTAAGAAGTAAGAACTACTAGTACTGTTTCCTCTCTGATTCATGGATATTGTAATATAAAAGTCACATGCATTCTCTTAATTTCTATAATAGCTTAAATCTCCTTCACTGCATGTTTTCAGGTTGAGAAAATTGTATTCAAACTGTTTCAGTATTGCGAAGAGCTTTGGTGGTGCTATTTTGATGCTTTGTATACTGATTCTTGATGCTAGGTGAATTTTTTCCTGGGAGTTTGCTCTATCCATCTTACTCCTGTGGCCTCATTCTTTGCAGCCATTTCTGGGTTGCTTCATATTTGATAGTTTCTGTACAGGAAATTTGCATACATGTATTGGATTATTGGCAGAGATTGATTTCTTAATGTAAAAAATTGCAATTCAGTTGAAGTATTTTTGAATCTTGAACTCATTCATTCCAGCATGTATATTGAGAAATGAATTTAAATTCGGTAAGGACCCGTTTATTTTATTTATTTATTTATTTTTTCTGTCGTATCCTGACTTCTCATCTGCAAATGTGTGAAATGGGTGTAAATATAGTAGTGAGAGAATCATTATCCTTGGAAACATGACAACCCTTAGAAATGGAATTGGAGACGATAAAAAAACTGAAGAGCAAAGGAACTTGGAGTGCAAAACTGAACAAAAAAAATATCAGTTTTGAGCGGAAGGTGCTTTTCAAGAAAGTGCTTATTGGACGAGCTGATGTGATTAAAATTATGTGGTTATTATTACTTTTTATATATAATTATTCTGTTTATATTTAAACATTATTATTACATATTAAATAAAATTAATACATATTTTATACAAGTTAATTACATATATGAAAAAAATAATTACATAAAGTCGATGGGGTGTGGTAACCACCTATACAAAAGCACTTGCCTTCCGCACTAAATTGGAATTTATATTCCAGTTTCACACCAATAAGTTCCCAATACTAAATTGTGTGACTGTTGATGAATATGATAGAAAGCTCCCTCGTGCACTGATAAGAAGCTCATCCACAATCCCTTGCTCGGAGAGTTGTTCACCGAGTTGGTTCACCACCATCAGTTGTTCACCAAGCAACCTTGGTCTTAGATTCTTTCATCTTCAGCATCTTGAATCTGTATGGTTCTTGGACTGTCTCTCGAGACTCTTCTTGCAGCTTATCCCATGCTTGCTTTGCTGTTTTTAGTTTCATGATTCTTGTGAAGATTTTATCTGATAAAAATGAATGGATAGCAATCATGGTATTGTATTCTTTGGCACGCATCTCATTATGCATCTTGATTTGGAGGTAGAGAAGTTGGCTGTCTTCCTATATCTACTATTTTCCACAAATCAAATGCTCTCAAGTATGCTTTCATTTTCACCGCCTAAATTACGTAATTTTCTCTTTTGAAAGCTGGTGGAGATGATGCAGAATGATTGTTTGAAGCCATGGATATACTCTCAGTTTTTGGACGTATCTAGGATGGGAAGCCTTACGAGTTTTCTCTCTTTAATAACAATTGGTTTTGTCTCTAAACTCAACCATCAAAGATCATTTAGAGCTTTGGTACCATATTAGAATTTCGAAGGAAGGCTTAGAGGAAGAAGAGCAGAATAAACTTAAAGCATAAAGCTAAATGCATAAACTAGTTCTTACTCTTCTTACATTCTCATTTAGTTCAGCTGCTATGCATACACAAAATACAATAGTAAAAGGCTATAGTAGCCCATAACTAATCAATACCAAACTCTAACAACTATTTCAGACTTAACCCTCAAAATAAGGGTCATCACAAACTAACAACTAAACCTTAAGACTTACTGCAGATTTCTTGTATAATTACAACATCAGAACCTTACCCCTAAACCAGAAAACTATATCAGAATCTTTTTAGCATAACAAAATAAAAATAACTTCCTAGCTTAACATAGGTAAAAAAATCTTATAGTTTTAACACAAGCTCTATTTAAATTTCTCTTATAAGTACTGCCTCACCTTATCAGAGATTCTCTCAATTATACTTCGGAACGGGTCCATCATAATCGGAAATGAATAAAAAATATCTGTAGTACTCAGTTATGCTCTGTGTAAGAATAAACAGATAACTCATAAAGTTAAATACATTTAAAAAATTAAAGCCCAAAATTCTGAATTTGTTGGTACTCAAAGCGTACAAACAATGAATATCAAGGAAACCACCATTAAGTTTCAAAACCTAACTGCCATTTATTGCCCAAGTAATGCAGTAAATCCGACTTCTACTGAGCTTACACTTAAAAAAAATTTAGCTGCTGAAGCGAAGTCAAAACAAAAAATTTGCATTTGAATATCCCTGCAGCATTCGAATGTCCACAAAATATCCTTCTCATGAGGCATGGGATGGTTAACTTGGTGCGAATATTGAGCAATACTGATGTTGGGACAAACTATATTGATCAAATCGAACCATTTTGACTAACTAGTAGAGAACCAGAAGCAAGCCTTCAAGCTCCCCCAAATCTTCCAACGTTCTAGCACATTATTCTTGAACATTGGAAGCATTTGAGGGAGCTTGGAGAGTTCTTCAAACTTTGTGACTTCCATTTGTCTCTCCTTTATTTCTTGTTTCGGTCATCCATGATTTTTATCTCGGAAAGTAGAAGCATTCCTATAGATTACTCTTTTCCTCACAATGCACATGCATTTGTGTAAAAATATTTTGGAAGCATAGATCTTGCTTCCTTTATTTTATTTAGCAAAAGGAATTCTGTAAGAAAATGACTATATATATATTGATAAAATTGAACTAGCTAATAACCAGAAGTAAGCCTTCAAGTTCCCCGGAAAACTTCCAACATTCTAGCTTATACTTAATATGTAGATCATACTGGAAGCCTTCGAGGAAACTTGGAGAGTTCTTCAGTCAGACAATATTTCTATCTCACTTTGCCTTATGTGAAATTATTCAAGCTCTATAATTAGGTTTATATAGGCATGATTGGTGCATGTCTCAGAAACAGATCGAATCTTGGGTCCATATTCCGTACTAAAACTTATTTTCTTTATGTCCTTAGATTCGGTTTTCCATCCTCTGAGTTATGCTTTTGTTTTCCTTCTTTTTATCATGATAAGTTGAAGCTTATTCCACAAAATTTAGGATAGTATATGAAAGCAATATGGAAACAGAATAAATGAAACTACGGGCATGAAAGTTTGCAGATATAGCATAAGACCAAATTGCGTAGTGAATGGAACTGAAGCGGCCAACTTTCTCACTCCATTCATAACAATAGTTTTAATCTTGGATTTGAGACTGAAATGGCATAAAATTTGTAGTTATACCCTTCTACTAATTTACTCTGATCTTTTATTATGATTGAGGATAATATGGTGATTGTGAACATACAAATTTTCATCCCTACTTTCCCTTCTACTAAACGAGAGCAACAAATTAATATGTAAACCAAAAGAAAGGAACACATTATCAATTTTAGGGTTTTATTTTTCATACATTAGGATGGAATTAAAAAATACACAAGTGTTATTTTTCTTATATATTCTTTGCAAGTTTTTAATTTTGATTCATCGACAGTGTAAAGACTTTTATTGTGTGCTGCTGTATATTAAAAAAGTGTTAATTTTAGTAATGTCATTTGTTTGGTTTAGTGATAGGGTATTATCAAATTTAAACTATATCTTTTAAATAAGAATTACATTATCAATATTGACAAAACGGGTATTACTGATGTTGCCACTATTATTTCATTTGAAGAGCTTGAATCTGGAATCAGATGATAATCGAATCAAATTTAAATTTGTCGTTCTTGATCAATGTCAAACTCTAGATTTGATACATCGCATCATTTTGTATAAAGATCAAGATTTGAAGTTTAGAAGAAAAAATTCAATAATTAAGATCAAATGACACGTTCCTAGATTATGCTGAGAACTCAAAAAAGAAACGATCTTCCTAGAATATATGCTAGTTGTTAATCATGGGTGACTTATTCTGCATGACAAGAGTCAAGATGCAAAAGCCTAAGACCCCAAAGCCACTTGTTATGCTGTTTTTGATAAGAGTACCTTTAATGGATGCTATCACTCTACCATTAGAATGTCTAATGCATGTATATATTGCTGATAGCCCCATTTCGTCAATCTATGGCTTCAAGTGCTGACATAAATTATTATAATTGTACCTTATTTAATGGTAAAGGCACAGTATTGTTATTTGCATGGGCCATTTCTATGGTGCAAATATTAATGTTCTACTTTAAAAACATAAGATTATACCGTTAGATTGTAGATTTCTTTTAGGGAAAAATGAGGAAACATAGGTGGTATCTATAGAACATTGGACATAGTTGATAGAGTGTGTTATTTACCTAAGTATTCAACTAACTAAATGAGTCATGGCCAATAAAACCAAAAAAACTGACTAAAGGAGTATAGTTCATGGACTTGATAGAGAAAAAGCTACTAGTACAACTAATATTTCACCAAGTACCATAAAGAGGACTTGATCCAAAGTTTTAAGTGGGGAGAATGAACACTTGCACACCTTTTTTTTTTGTGTGGTTATATGGCAATATGAATATTCAAATCTTTACCTTCAACAAACTATTCCAACCTCTCACTACTAGATCATACATGTTTAGCGCTCTTACAACTTGACAACAACAATTTGTGGATTGTTGTAGATTTCAATACTGGCCATTAGATGGAAAGATAATGACTGTTCATCATCAATGGGGCAACCAACCATGAGGTTGACTTTATTTCCAAGTTCTAAATGCGTCCTCTGACTTTATTTTGTCGGCAGAGGTTGACTTTAACTTCTCTAGAGCAGTAATGCATAATGGTTTCGATGCGTCGCTTTCCAATTAAAACGATTTCAATAAAGATCTTTGCAATATGATTAGGAATCTGTTAGTGCAAGAAGATATGGCTGTATGAAGATTCAAAGCTATTTTGTGCCTGATGGCTGATTCGAATATTTAATCAAGCATTGAAGATAAATAATGATAGAGAGGTTCGTAACTTCTATTGCAAGTTTCTTACTTGATAAAATGAGCTTGCAGAGTTTTGTGCACATCATATTAACATAGTTGGGATTCGAATCATTTTAAATAGAAACGTGCAAGATAACTGCGAAAAAGAAAGGGATAAGAATGAACTCACTTTGTTTGTATGCCATGTCCAATTTGGTTTAGGATTCTTGGATTCACTTAGGTGTTGATTTTGCAGAAAGCTATTCTTCAATTAGTGCTTTCTAGTTGTCAAACATGATTCGTCCACCAAAAAAAAAGAAGTTGTCGCATGCTAAATTGGATTTTATCTCAAAGTGTACCATCATGGTAGGTTTGAGGAAAATTTCTGTGGTAGGCTGTATCATATGATGGATGAATATAATAAAGATGATCTATCATATAGACCAACAAATTAAAACATATCTTTATATTCAAGTTAATATAAGAACGGGGTTCAGGTTCTTGTGAAAAGTTTGAGGTCTTATGTTTGAATCTTGAGACCCCATATTTTCAATTAAAAAATCTAACTCTGTCAATCACGATGTCCAATAAATGAGATGATTAAGTATGATAATAAAGTGAGATATACTTGCATACTGGCAGTGGCAAGCTTTGAAAATGGTTATGATAAAGCAGTAAATAACAAGAGATATAAAACGTTTGATAAAGCAGTAAGAAAATTAAAGAGTAGCACTTCACTGTTATTGTAAACCTAGGAAAATAGTTAGATACATCTAAGCTATATATCTACTCTAAGTCTAGTCCTCAATCCCCACATGTCATAAGAATGCAGATTACGAACTGAAGAATGTATATTCTAATATGGTCCTAACCTTAGCAAGAAGGTTGTGACATATATATATATATATCCAGTTGAATTTTTCTTCATAACGTGAATCCCAGCAGAATTTGTTATTATTTATTTTAATAAATTTATTATTTATATTTTAATATAACTTAATAATATAAATTATTTATTATTTACAATAAATAGTATATATCTTAACAATATAATAATATTTAGTAGCTTTATCCTATCCCTGTTCAAACTTATCTAATCATTTTTCTTAGGATTAGTTATTCTGTTGGCGACCAGATAAAAAGAGTCAATAGGATAACTTTATCTTATCTTATTGATCCATCAAACTTTAAATAATGACAGGATAACATAACTTATCTTATCGATCCATCTAACATTACATAATAGAGAATAAACATCACTATATAATTTCCAACTCATGAAGGTTCTTTGAATGATCAAATGAGGCTTTTAATTAATAGTTTACCCATTGTTTTTTACGTAACTAATGTCTCAATGATATGAAAGTGTTCGGCTGTTCGCTTCTAATCGGTATATGGATGACGAAAAAATAAGTTTTTGGGATAAAGATCTTAACTTTTATTAATCCATGTATTGAAAGAAAAAAAAAAAAGGAAAAATAATTTTGAATCACAAGATATTTTCCATGATTCTAAAATAACTTTACCAATCATAACTTCCGAACCATAAGTGTATCAAATTGTGGCTATCCAAATCTTGCTTTCTGAATAAATGCATATGCAACGCACCCTTTGAAAGCATAGCCCGATGAAAAATCTAGAGAAAGAAAATCATCTAAATTTTAATTTTGGTATTAATTTTTTTTTGACACTTTATGCTTTCAACGTAAGCATCTCCCCTGGTTATCACCAAAAGGCACGACTATTAGAATGACTTTGATAAGCATACAAGTTGGTGTCATGGAGAAGTGATGTGCGTAATTTAATCTAAATTTTGTATGTGTCCTTTGGACACAGATTATGGGTGCATCATAAACTGTGTTATAGCGAGTAGTATAAATTAGGGAGGCTATTATCAGCAACGATATAAAAGAAAGAGAGAAAATAAGTCATAAAAAAGAAAACTATGAGAGGAGAAGGCATTATGATGGGGGTGATGTTTGCAGTAGTAATTCAGGCACCATGTGATCTCTCTGTCTTTGCCTTTGACTTGTCATCTCCCTTCTCATCTGGTTCTGATGGTGGTCACCTTCATCTTCCTCGTGCATCTCGTATAACGCATAAAGATGATAGTTTAAAGAGTGCACCGTCTTCTGATGAAAGAAAAGTAAACGAGTGCAAAGAGAAATGTGAAAGGGAATCTCAGAAAAAGAGAGGCTTTTCTTCCTGCTGAGTTATGTATAAAAGGGTTTTAGATAAATGGTATATATGCATGGTGCTTCTGTCCTGTTTACACTTTCCCAATTGCCCTACTCTCGGCCTTTTTAGTTTCTTATTAAAAATAGTTAATAACCATAAAGTGTCAAAAAGAAATTTAATACCAAAACTATTTTTTTTTTCTAATTGAAAGCTAATTAGAAAGAGAAGAGAAGAGAAGATCAAATGTCTTGTGGTCGAGTAATATTGAGATTATTCTAAGAATTTATGGGTTATGAGTTGCAATAGTACTGATGCATTTATTTAAGAGCAATTATAACCCATCCCAAAGGAATATTACAATTCAGTTCACAAACCTTAGTACCTAAAAGAAAACAATAATAATTGATCACATAGAGACTAGGGGTGCCGTTGCCATTATCAAAGCTTTGACACCATCTGCTATATTGCCTTAATGCTTTTTCCCTTTGCATTCATGATTGCACTGCAGATCGCAGCACTCAGGGCTCCCATACGGCATTAAGAGGCATGCCTTAAGGCACTTGTTATAACAGTCACTAAGTCATCAGTCAAATGGGA
>QAOA01001274.1:123878-138326 GCA_003255065.1 Cercis canadensis
ATCCTAATTTCCTTCCCGAACCTTTTTCTTTCAAGTAGAGCTTGAATTTATAAATGGTAGTGTATTCAAGCTGTCAGCTGAATTTCTCAGAATACATAGCCCAGAAATTGATGAAAAAATCAGGTCCATTTGCAGGTGAAAAGGTAGTTGTTGGAATTCGGAATGCTGCTTAACTTGTCCGTCTAAAAAACACTCGTGGATTGTTCATTGGTACTAAACATTTACATTGAATAATTACTAAGTCCTACTTTTACATACTACTTCATAACTGAATTATTAAGATCCCTTGTTATAAAGCACTCCTTTTCTGAAATCTTGATTTGAATTCAATTGATTCTTCGTAAATAAATATTTTTTATTTATTTTAATGGTAAGGGTGTCTTTGGATCAGCTTTTGCACATCAAGACTAAGTCTTTTTTTAGGCGATCTTAATGGTGTATATTCCATATCGGATTGGTGCATTTTGAGGAATTTAATTCCTTGTAAATAAATATGATATCAAGGTTTATATATATATATATATATATATATGAGAGTTGCAGAGCATATTCCTAAAGGGGGGTGAATAAGAATTATTAAAAAATTACTTATAAAACAAATTCAAATAGCAGATTTGTTTAAGAACTAGTTCTTTTAAACTAATTTTTACAAACTAGTTCTTTGACAAATACTATATTTGAATAAAATGAGATAACTTAATAAACCATTTAGAATAAAACAGAAGTCAATCCAAAAGATCAGAGATGGAGAAAAAGAAAATTTGCAAGAGTCTTTATAGTGGTTCGGCTTAACATGTCACATCCACTTCTCCCATATCATAGGGTTTCCACTATTCTTCAAGTTTATTTTTCCAAGCTTCTTCAAGCTTCACAATCATGGTTTTTTTTTTTCAAGCTAACCATAAACTCTCTCTCTCTCTCTCTAACTCACTAGAGATCACTCTCATGGATTTCTCCCATAGAAATCCAGATACAAAAGCCAAGTGTTTTTGTTCAGCCCCAAAGAAGAAACTCTTTTACAGAGTAGAAATGATAATATGAAGTTCTTGAAGCATGGAAAGATAACTGAGAGGAAGAAGAAGAGTAAAACTCTTAACAATGGCTTCCTTCTCTCTCTAAAATATTTTATTCTTACTTCTCTTCATGCATACCAAAGCCTTGGAAGTTCCCCTTTTTTTTTTTTTTTTCCCTTTCTTGTGCATGTGAAAGACAAAGAGGGAGCCACCAACCGGCTGATACCATGTCAATAAATCAAAAAGGCTTTTGTTATTTTGTCCCAAAAAGTATTACTTTGTGTAAGAGAAGTAGATAAACTTTTCCTTGAAACAAGGACCTTACATTAGTCACTTCAAGAAAGCACTTTTCAATCTCAATTAACATAACTTTTAGTTAGATTGTAAAAGGCTAAATTTGGCTGGAGTCCTTGACAAACTTATCCATATCAGCAATATTCAAAACTCTCATTATAGAGTGCTCATAGATGCAAGAATTAGTTCATAAGAACAAGTTCTTCAAGGCTTCTTTTTCAAATCAGTTCTAAATAAGAACTTAGAAAAAAACAAACACAGATTAGAAATAACAAGACATTTTGTTATCATCAAAATAGGACAAGAGACTTGTGGGGCTAACAATCTCCCCCTTTTTTATGATGACAAAAATGTATTCAAGAAAATGTCCCCCTGAAAATATGCCAACTAGAACTAAAAAACTAGTTCTCTAGAACTAGATAACAGGAGGGAGTTTTCGCAAAATATCTGTTCAATTTTCAAGAAATTATACCTAAGCAATTCAAACAAACTAGTTCACATAATTTCTCCCCCTTTGGCGTTATCAAAAAAATAAGGTTAAAGACAGATCAGAGCAGCAAAGAGATCATTAGAATAACAACCAAAATAGATCAGATATCAGAGCAAAACAGTTATCAACCAAAATACCATGTTCACCTAAATGACAAGCAATTAAGCAATGCCTAAATGTATAATGCACATGTTTGAGAAATGAGAATAGGCTGAAAATTGTTCCCCTATACTACATTTACAACTGAGTTTGAAACAGAAGATATCAAAAAAGTTTATGTAAGCTAATCAGAAGAGGATGATTGGGATGCAATGAGAACAACCAATTGAGCTTTGATGAATGCCATATCCTTTTCCATAGTTGCCAATCGAGCATTAGAGTTAAAAACTAGATTCTGAAAGAAGTTTAGGCGCTTGCCAATTTGATTTGCTAGCTTCTTTAGATTAACTAAAGCCACCCACTCTACATGATCAACTTCTTCAAATGGTTGAGCTGGAGGAACTTGTTTCTGGGCCTTCTTGGAGGGTTTAGAACTAGTTGAAGGTTCTACAACATCCCTTTTTGTCTTGATAGAAGGAGAATTGGTTGATGCTTCAAGTTTCTTTCCCTTTGTAGAGGATGGACTCAGGGAAGGATTACTTGAGGAAATGGTAGCAGGACAAGGTCTTGTTAGGATCAGTTTGGCAGGAAAAGGTTCAGAATCGAACTTGGATTGATCAACCTTAAAATACTTGCATAGTTGTAGACACCGTATTTTGTCTGAGTGTTTTGATGGTTAAAAATATATTTAAGGAAAATTGGAGATAAATTCAAATTTTTTAATTAGTGTCTTTTTTTTTATTGTTTTTAGGCTTCTAGAATAAAAAAAAAAAAACCTAAGCCTAATCCATTGTTACACTAAGCCCATTTTTATTTAAGCCCACTTAGTCCATTTTTGTTATTTTTCTTAATTATGTAAATAATTGATGAAACATATAAATATATTTTATAAATTTACTTTTGGCATCATTGGATCTAAAAGAACCAATAGGAGAGCAAGGAATAGATTTCCTTTTCTCCCCATTGGTCCAACCTTGGATTTTTCTTTCTTTTAATTGAATAACTAAGTATTTAAGTAAAGAAAAAGCAAGTAAAAAAAGAAAAGATGAGAGGGGGGGGGGGGGGGNAGCAAGTAAAAAAAGAAAAGATGAGGGGGGCAGCAGTTAACTAAAGGGGCAAAGTAGGAAACAATGGAAGGAAAGAAAAGTCAAAACAATGAGAACCACCCGTTTTAGGAAAGGTCCATACGCAAGAACCAAGAGGCAAAGTGAAAAAACGGTTTTCTTTCTTGGAAGCAGAGAGCAGAATTTTTGAAGGGGAATAGCAGAGAGCATATTTCCTGAAGAGAGAAATCAGAGCTCTGTAAAGAGCAACCAAGAGAGAGTGGGTGTGCGTGAGAGAGAATAGAGAGAAGAAAGATGAAGAGAATAACTGATTAGTGTGAAGGAAAGGCTGGAAACAAGCTAATAGCAATTTGGGATCAGACCCATTTCATGCCCAGGGGAGTTCTCAAGTTCGTAATTCTCTCTCCTTTACTTCATTTTGGATATTCTCTATTGTTTGGAAAATTTGATTCGAGGTTATTGAGAACTGATTCGTATATCCATGAGGTTGTGGGATTTGAGCTTTTATTTTGAAATTTGAGTTTTTGGTGTTTAAATTGCATTTCTATTTTGCATGAGTTTTGTTATAATTTGTGGGATGTTGAAGATCTTGTTTTAGAGAGATGGGGATATGTTGACTTGAGGTCAAATTATGGATAATTAACTAGAGATTATGTAAGTCCCCTCTTATTTTGAATTTGTATATCGGTTCTGTTGTTTGATGAATAGATCATGTTTTCTAGTTGTTTCCATAATTCTGAACTGGGATTTGGTGTTGAGATTGACATTAACTAGCATGATAAATTCAGTGTGTTCTTCACACTTGATAGAAATGGGGTATGCAATTTTGTGTTGATCTACGACTTGCTAAGCATCTAGCACAAACAAATCTAGTTTGACTCATGAACATAATGAAATTTCATTTATATGATTATGTTATTCGGTTCTTGCAAATATAGGTAGTTGTTTATTGCTTTTGTTTTCGGTTTTCTTGTCTCTTTTCTGGATGTAAATTTGGGACAGAGGTTTTTGTTTTAGCCAATTTGAAACTCAAGGGCGGAAGCACAACTTGTATGGTTTGCTTATTGTAATGAATTCATCACATGTTATTTCTTGAGCTTATGGACCACAAATGAGTTAAACATTATTTGGAGATTCTTCAAATCCTCTTACTCATGGCATGAAGCATGTGAAGTTTTAATTTAGTGTTTGATTTAAAATGTTTGACTGCTGTGAATCTAAATGGCATGCTGGTTGATATTTTGTGTGTGTGTGTGTGTGTGTGTGTGTGTTTACTCTTATGTTTTTGATCATGTACTACATGGATCACTTTGCTTCCTAGAAAGAGCTGAATTCCTCCCAAATAAGAGTTTTGGCTCCTTTGCATCATGGTTGTCCTCTTGTGAAGTAAGTGTTGCCTAGAAAATTTCATAATTCATGCTTTCACATTCACATATGTATTCTAGAAAGATAATAGAGGTGCTGCTCCATTAACCTTTAACATGTTTGAGGATAAATTCATTGTTGGTGACATTAATGCTTTGAATTTCTCTGTTTTCGGGTCTGTCAGACAGCTCTGGCAGCACTCAATCATTGATTTGTTTCTAGAGATTCAGGCTCCATTTTAAGTGATGTTGGTCTCATTAGAACCGTAAGATGCATGTATTCAATGTGTAAATTTTTCAGATCTTTTGCAAGGTTAGTTTGCTTCCAGTTTGCATGGAAAGTTTGGCTTTTTTCTGAGTTGTCAAACTTGTTGTTCTTCTCTAGCAGTACTCAATGTTTGATTTATTTCTGGAGCTATAGAGCTCGAATTTTAGCATTGTTGGTCTCATTAGAACCGGGAGACATGTATCTCTATTTTATGTAAGTTTCAAATTTTTTGCATGTCTAGTTTACTACCATTTTTGGTTTGAACTTAGCTACTTAAGAATGCACTGACACTGATGCCTTATCTCTGGCAGTGTTCGGTCTTTCATTTTTTTTTTTGAATTTTTACAAATCCAAATTAAGTGATTTTAATTTTATTAAAACCGTAGGACATGTGGCTTCAATGTATATAATTTTTAGAATTTTTGCATGTCTAGTTCACTCTCAGTTTTGTCTCTTAAGAACCATAAGTCTTTAAGTCTTGCCTAATTTGTGTTTTGGTATATATGAGCATCCTCGGACATAATTCATGGTAATTATGAGTACAAGTAAATCGGAAGACCCAACCGGAATATATCCAGATGCAAGCTTGGAGCAAGAACGTTGTTTTATTTATCTTTTTTTTTTTTTTTTTTTTTTTAATTTTTGAATGTTATTTAAGATTTCTCAGTACTTAGATTTTGAGACAAGTTTTGTAATATTTAAAATCATGCGTTTGCATTGCATGTAAAAATATACCTGGATCGCGTAGTATCCGCATGCCCCTTCACTTATCATGGGAGAATAGGGCGAGCCAGTCCTATATGAGATGCTTTTCTCTATCCGATCCAGGTGAAGGTAGTGCCACTTTGGACGGTCCCTTCATGCGATGAATGGGTGGAAATATTTAGGTCTCGATAGATAATTCATGCATTGCACATTTAAATTTTGGGTTCTTATTTTTTTTTTTTAGATATTCTTATAATCAATTTATTATTCTGGGGTAAATAAAATATATATTTTTGGCCATATTCTATTCGCACAACTAATTTAGGGTAATCGTCTTTAGATGGATGCTATGGGGTGCCTAACACCTTTCTTACACATAAACAGACTCTTGAACCCTCTCTGGTTCGCAGACCGATGTTTTTATTATTTAATAAAAAAAAAGTTTTCCAATTGTTCCCTATTTTCTTACTACAATTGGTGGCGACGCCAAGTTTTCTTTTGAAAACTAATCTTTTTCTCTTTAAGTCGGCCATCCGCGTCGTAGCAACCTTTGAGTACGTTGTGACAATATTTTAACAATTAGCATTCCATAGGGAAGATTGGTTTTAATCCTTGTCCCTTTAACAAAAGCTGCCATTGTACTTAAGATCAATCTTGGCAAATTCAAAGGCAGTTGATTCTTCAAATGATATAAGAGATAAGGTCAGGTGTAGAGAATTCATTATGACTGCCTATTCTTGGTAATAGGTGAGAGGTGATAATTTTGGCAAGTGTTCTGGTTATGGAATTGAAACAGTGAATGGATGGAGGTTTGCCCTGGCCTCTTTGATAAGAATGATCACAAATTGATGTCATTGCATCATCAAATTAAATGAGTTTAGAGGGCCATACTTTTTGTACAAACCTACCATCCCCTTTAACAGGCAATTTAAGAATACTAGCTAACACACACTCAGATATAACCATTCAACCCCAACAACATATGACTTCAAGTAAACAGTACCAGAATCTGAGCCTTTGAGAGGCTACACATGTGCATAAAAAAGTCTTATTACCTTGGACATTATAGGTTCATCAATTTTGAGTATGCTGGACCACCCATGACAGCAAATGCTTTTTTAATGGTCTTTGTTGCCGAGGAGATAGAATCCCATTCAACAATGCACCCAGGTGCAATTGTTCTCTTGTCATAGAGCTTGAGGAAATTTTCCTCAGCAGTAGCACTTTCGAATACATTGGGATCCTGCTCAGTTGAAGTACATTCAGTAGTACTCTTAGAATTCCTTTTACCAGCAGGACTGTTATTAGAAGCATGACTTTTACCAGCAATCCTTTTAACAAAAGGACTCTTATCAGAAGCAGCACTCTTACGGGAAGCACGTTAGCAAATGTATTCTTAGCAAAGGCTTTAGCTTTTGAAGGTTTAGGATTAGGGACTTTTGGTTTTGGGATAAATGCTATTTTTCTGGCCAACATTTTAACCCTCTTTGGTCTGGAAGGAGGCTCTGTAGGGTTGGATGCAGGTGTTGGTTCAGGTTCTTTAAAGGAAGATGGTATTTGAGAGGTGTCAACTGGCGGGTCAGGAGTGGATGAGGTTTCTGATGGTTTGGAGATATCAATAGGTGATGAAGGAGAGGGTGATTGAGATGGTTTAGAAGTATGAGAGGGAGAAGGAATAGGTGATAAAGGAGGTGAAGACAATTTACCTTTGCCTTTATCAGAACGAGAAGCAAACTTCCTTGCTCATTGAATTATAGCTTCAATGTCATCTTTCTCCTTTGAAGAAGATGAATCTTCCACTTGGAGGTTTCTCACGGGAAGAATCCGCTTCAGCTTTTCCCTTGAACTGAACTCTCAATCTCTAACTTGCCCTTATTCTATTAATGACTCTTAGCAGTTAACAACCTAGCTTTGTAGACTGGTAGATAAGAGAACAAGAACAGGCACTCACTGAGGAAGAAGGAGATCATGCAGAGAGGAATCAGAAATGAAGGAGAAATAGGGGAAATGAGAGATGAACAGTTAGGTTCCAATTTTGAAGGAGAAAGGAAGAAATTTTAGCCCGGGAATGCAATGGAACAAAACGGTGCATTTTGGCAATATGAGGACCGGTTATTGAGTTAAACGAGCGTTTTGGCCAAAGATGAAAGACTGGTCACCGGTCATTATGAAACACACATTTTGGCCAAAGACTAGAAAACGCGGGCCAAGAGAATAGAGGCCCAGAGTCAGTAAAACCATATCGCCCCAAAAAAAAAAACTTCAGTTCAAAAATAGATAAGAAGGGCCTTTAAAAGGATTAGTCCAAAATTGCTGAAGTCTTTCAAAATAAAAAGCTAAGTCAAAAATCAAAAGAAATTTGGCAGCCCATAAAATTAAAAAAAAAAATAAAAGAAATATTGGGCACACATACAAAAGATACACCAAACTTTTAGATTTCTTTTTCTAAAAATTCAGATGAGATGAGCATTTACCGAAGACATTCAACAGCCAAAAAAAATCCTTAACGCAAAATAAATGAAATGCATATGGACAAGCATTATACACACATACACAAGGACAATTCATCAAGACATATTTATCATGCCCAATTCGTGCCTCAAGAGACAGAACCTTTCTTCAACTAATGGCTTTGTAAAATTATCAGAAAGCTGATTTTCACTGTTAGTAAAAGAAAGTTCTATGTTACCCTTAAGAACATAATCTCTAAGAAAATGATGCTTTATGTCTATATGCTTGGTCCTAGAGTGCTGAACTGGATTTCTTGCAATGTTTGTAGCACTGGTGTTATCACACACCAAAAGAATTTTGTTTAGAATTATACCATAATCAACAAGCTATTGTTTCATCCATAACACTTGTGAATAACATAATCCAGCAGCCATGTACTCAGCTTTAATTGTTGATTGAGCAACTGAATTTTATTTCTTAGATTGCCAAGAGACCAATACTCCTCCAAGAAATTGACAACGTTCACTAGTGTTCTTTCGATCAATGGAATAACCAGCATAATCAAAATCTGTATAAGAAACTAGTTCGAAAAAACTAGTTCTACTGAACCATAAACCAACATTCACAAAATTGATTAGATATCGAAACATTCTTTTGACAATAGTCAAATGAGATTCCTTTGGATTAACTTGAAATATGACACATAGATATTTGGCCTACTAGCAGTCAAATACAGTAAGGATCCAATCATACCTCTATATCTTTTCTCACAGACAGATTTACCTTTCTTGTGCAAAACTAGTTTTGCAGTAGGACTCATAGGTGTTGAAATACCTTTTGTATTGTCCATGCCAAAACGTTTGAGTAGTTCTCTTGTGTACTTGGACAGATTAATAAAAATTTCATATCTCATTTGCTTCACTTGAAGCCCAAGAAAGAAGTTAAGTTCTCCCATCATACTCATCTCAAATTTACTCTTCATTAGAGACTCAAAATCCTTGCACAACTCATTATTAGTTGATCCAAAAATGTGTCATCAACATAAATTTGAGCTATGATAATACTATGAGACAATCTTTTGGTGAACAGCGTGGTATCAACTTTCCCTCTTAAAAAATCATTTTTCATAAAAAACTCACTGAGTCTATCATACCAAGCTCTAGGAGCTTGCTTAAGACCATAGAGAACTTTGGAGAGTTTAAACATATGATTAGGGAAGTCTAGATTTTCAAAACTAGGAGGCTGTTTAACAAACACTTCTTCATTAATATAACCATTTAAAAAAGAACTTTTCACATCCATTTGAAAAACTTTAAAGCCTTTGAAAGATGCAAATGCAAGAAACATTCTAATGGCTTCTAATCTAGCTACATGAGCAAAAGTTTCTTCAAAGTCTATACCTTCCTATTGATTAAAGCCTTGAGCTACCAATCTTGCTTTGTTTCTCACAATCTTGCCATCCTTATCAAGCTTATTTCGAAAAAGCCATATTGTGCCAATGATTATGTGACCTTTTGGGTCAGGTACAAGAGTCTAAACTTGGTTCCTTAAGAACTGATTCAATTATTCTTGCATCGCCATTATCCAAGCCTTTTCTTGTAATGCCTCACCAATTTTGGTGGGTTCGGATAGAGATAATAGAGCCAAGTTCACATGCTTATCTCTAAGAGATGCTCTTGTACTAATTCCTCTTTCCAAGTCATCAATCACTTTTTCAATTGGATGATCTTTTAAAAATTTGTTTTCTTTTGGTAGTGAGTCTTTCACATTATTCTGTAGGGCTTATTCCTGAACTGGTTCTGAGAGATTTAATTCTATGTGAATTGAGTCACAAGGAATTTGATCTGCTGCTTTCTCTGGGTTGTTCTCTTCCTTAGAAGATACTTTGATGCTTTCCTACACTATCTCATTTTCCTCAAGAATTTTTGAAATCAAAAGACTGTTAGATTCATCAAAAACCACATGTATTGATTCTTCTACAATGAGAGTTCTTTTATTAAAAACTTTATAAGCTTTACTAGACAAAGAGTAACCCAAGAAAATAGCTTTATCAGATTTTGAATCAATTTTTTCCAAATGTTCTTTTCCATTGTTTAACATAAAACATTTACAGCCAAATTCATGAAAGTAGCTCATATTAGGTTTTCTCCCTTTCCAAAGCTCATATGAAGTTTTATTCAAAATAGGCCTAATTAAGCATTTATTCAAAATATAACATGCTGTGTTTACAGCTTCAGCCCAAAAGTATTTTGGCAAATCATTTTCACACAACATAGTTCTTCCCATCTCCACTAGAGTTTTATTTTTCCTTTCAACCACACCATTTTGTTTGGGGCGTTCTAAGGCAAAAAAAATTATGGTGGATTCCTTGATTTTCACATAAATTTTTGAACAATTTGTTTTCAAATTCTCCACCATGATCACTCCTAATTGAGATGATAGCAAAACCTTTTCCATTTTGCACTCTTTTGCTGAAATTTTCAAAAACATAAAAAATGTCATTCTTATGAGCAAGAAAGAAAACCCAAGTGAAACTTGAAAAGTCGTCCACAATAACTAGACCATATTTCTTTCCATTTAAGCTTGATGTAGATGCTGGTCCAAAGAGATCCATATGGAGAAGATTGAGGGGCTTAGAAGATGACAATTCTTTCTTAGATTTGAAAGAGGATTTTATTTGTTTACCTTGCTGACAAGCAGCACAAATCTTGTCCTTTTCAAACACTAGTTTAGGTAATCGTGAAACCAGTTCTTTCTTAAAAAGCTTAGAAATTAGTTTAAAGTTTGCATGTCCAAGTCTTCTATGCCACAACCAAGAATTATTGCTTTGAGAAGAAAAACATGTTTCCTTTTTAGAATTTAAAGAATTTCCAGACACAGTATACATATTGGAGCTTCTTTGACCAACAAATAGAACATCATCAGAATTTTTCTTGTGCATCATGCAATGAGGAATTTCAAAAATGATTTTGTGACCCTCATCACAAAACTGACTTATACTCAGCAAATTATACATCAATCCTTTGACTAAGTAGACATTGTCAATGAGTAGATTAGGAGAGATTTTGATTTTACCTAATCCGACAATTCTACCTTTGCTATTGTCACCAAAAGAGACATATCCCAAATCCACTTTGTTAAAGAAGACAAACTTTGAAGGATCTCTAGTCATGTGCCTAGAGCAGCTACTGTCCAGATACCAACAATCACTTTTGGCTTGATAGCAAACTTGCAATAAGATCACAGATGCTTAGGTACCCAAAATTCTTTAGGTCATTTCATGTTAGAAGCAAATGTGCCTTTAGGCACCCATACCATCTTTCTTCCAGCACAAAGTTTCTTATAGGAGCATGCATTAGGAAAATGTCCTACATATCCACAGTAAAAGCAAGTTCCTTTAGAAAAGGAATGTGAGGAGAAAGCTTTGACAAAAGAGTTTTTCGAAACCTTTGAAGTGCTAGGCTGAACATAACCTAAACCAGTTCTATCATTGCTTACTTTTTGCTTTCCTAACATAGAATTCAAATTATTTCTTCCTTTAACAAACTTGGCTAAGTCTCCAGATAATTCATTTACTTTTTCTTTTAGCTTGTAATTTTCATTTTTGAGAGAAGAAGTAAAATGATTTTCTTTTTCAAGAATTTCATTCTTGTGCTGAAGAGTTTTAAGTCTATAAGTCAAAGAAATATTATCTTTCTCAAGTTCCTCTATCACATTAATCTGACTTTTTATGATTTTCTTATCAGCAATGAGTTTTGCTAATCGTTTCTCATAATCAAAAGATAAATCATCAAAAACATGACTTAGTTCATCATAAGTAGGAAGAAGTTCAAGATCTAGATCACTTTCCTCACGTTTTTCTCCAGAACTTTCTCCCGTTGCCATAAGACACAGATTGACAATGTTTTCCTCTTCTGATTCATCAGTCTCTAAGGTTGAATCCTCATCACTCCAGGTAGCCACCATAGCTTTCTTCTTATCCTTTCTGAAGAACCTCTTCTTGTTGAGGTTTGGACATTCAAGTTTAATGTGACCTGACCTTTTGCATTCATAGCATATGATAGACTCCTTGTTGCTTTCTCCTTTGGTGAAGTCTTTGTGACCTTTAGGTGGAAATCTCTTCTTCTCTTTTCTTTTCCTCATCATATCAAGAACTCTTCTTGTCACCAATGCTACATCATTATCACTAGAGGCTAGTTCTCTTTGAGTACTAGTCTCTGGAACAATAGAAGCGAGAGCTAAACTTTTCTTTCTTTCTCCTGCCATGTTCTTCTTTTCTATGATCAACATCTGATGTGATTCAAGAGTGACTCTTAGAGAATCTACAGTAAGTTCATTAGATTCTGCAAATTGGAGCAAGACAGTTACTTTGGAGTCCCATTTTTCATTGAGACATCTCAAAATTTTCTTGACTTGTTCCTTTTGAGTGTAGATTCTTCCAAGACCTTTTAGATTATTGATGATGCTTAAGAACTGAGCAAAGAAAGAATCCAGAGATTCATCTTGAGTCATGTGAAACATTTCATACTTGGTAGAGTAGATATCAATCTTTGCTTCTTTGACATGGCTTGTTCCTTCGTGAATGACAACAAGTCTATCCCACATTTCCTTTGCAATATTGCAAGAAGCAATGTTCTCATATTCTGTAGCAGATACACCACATACAATATTGTACCTAGCTTTGGAATTAAGAGTGAATTTGAGCTTGTCTTCAGTGGTAAACTCGTGTTCTTCTTTTGGAATAGTAGCTCCTTCCACTACTTTGGTAGGAGGTGTGAGACCATTTTTGGCTATTTGCCAAACTTCATAATCGATTGTCTCAAGATACATTTCCATGCCTTGCTTCCAGTAGGGATAGTTTTCTCCATTGAAGAATGGAGGTTTGTGAGAAGAGTAAGACTCATTTTGGTTGTTCATGGTACCTGCAACACAAACTTAATAGGATCTTTAGCTCTTAGTAAGTTAGACCAGTAAGATAAGATGAGCATAAGCTCTGATACCAATTGAGAGTTGCAGAGTATATTCCTGGAGAAGGGGTGAATAGGAATTATTAAAAAATTACTCATAAAACAAATTCAAATAGCAGATTTGTTTAAGAACTAGTTCTTTGACAAATACCATATTTGAATAAAATGAGATAACCTAATAAACCATTTAAAATAAAACAGAAGTTAATCCAGAAGATCAGAGATGGAGAAAAAGAAAATTTGCAAGAGTCTTTATAGTGGTTCGGCTTAACATGCCTACATCCACTTCTTCCATATCATGGGGTCCCACTATTCTTCAAGTTTATTTTTCCAAGCTTCTTCAAGCTTCACAACCATGATTTTTGTTTTTCAAGCTAACCATAAACTCTCTCTCTCTCTCTAACTCACTAAAGATTACTCTCATGGATTTCTCCCATAGAAATCCAGATACAAAACCTAAGTGTTTTTGTTCAGCCCCAAAGAAGAAATTCTCTTACAGAGTAAAAATGATAATATGAAGTTCTTGAAGCATGGAGAGATAACCGAGAAGAAGAAGAAGAGTAAAACTCTTAACAATGACTTCCTTCTCTCTCTAAAATATTTTCTTCTTACTTTTCTTCATGCATACCAAAGCCTTGGAAGTTCCCCTTTCTTTTTTTCCTTTCTTATGCACGTGAAAGACAAATAGGGAGGCATAGAAGGAGCCACCAACCGGTTGACACCATGTCAATCAATCAAAAAGGCTTTTGTCCTTTTGTCCCAAAAAGTCTTACTTTGTATAAGAGAAGTAGGTAAACTTTTCCTTGAAACAAGGACCTTACATTAGTCACTTCAAGAAAGTACTTTTCAATCTCAACTAACATAACTCTTAGTTAAATTGTAAAAGGCTAAATTTGGCTAGAGTCCTTGACAAACTTATCCACATAAGCAATATTTGAAACTCTCATTATCAAGTGGAGCTTGCTCACAGATGCAAGAACTAGTTCATAAGAACAAGTTCTTTAAGGCTTCTTTTCAAATCAGTTCTAAATAAGAACTTAGAGAAAAAAACAAACACATATTAGAAATAACAAGACATTTTGTTATCATCAAAACAGGACAAGAGACTTGTGGGGCTAACAATATATATATATAGTCTCTAGTACTAATTTAGCTTAATAATTCCCCTGAATTAGGTAATATTTGGGCAGCGTCATGTGGGAATTATGTATGCAGATCTAGTAGAAAACTGGCATAACGTATTTCAAGCTTAGGGCAAATTTCTATGTTAACATCAAATTTTGAAGCTAAATGCGGTAACAAAAATTATCTTGTGGAGAATGTGATATGTGGTTGCTGGATATGACAATCCAAGATTACTTTTGATGTCTTGCATAAAACTGTGATCTATTCTTGGGAGTATTTCTATCATTTGGAAGCAACAAGTCATGAGAAAATACATTAAAACTTTGAAGAAGCATGGGCTTAGTTGGGATCCATGTAGAAGAAAATGATTCAGATTTCAGTTTGGTTACCTGAGCTAGTTTGAGATGTGATATCCGTTACAGTGGTACTCAGATGATCTTTGGCTGGTTCTATGTGTTGAAGCTAAAACCCGTAATATATGTGAGTTCTTTAAATCCATTTTGAATTAACTAGCTTGAATGCAGTAAATCTAAATTTGGAGAGGGGAAAATTGAAGGATGAAGGATGCATCTTGTTCATGTAGTTGATTACAGAGGCAATTCTGTTTT
>QAOA01001274.1:138839-158949 GCA_003255065.1 Cercis canadensis
TCATAAGTAGGAAGAAGTTCAAGATCTAGATCACTTTTCTCACGTTTTTCTCCAGAACTTTCTCCCGTTGCCATAAGACACAGATTGACAATGTTTTCCTCTTCTGATTCATCAGTCTCTAAGGTTGAATCCTCATCACTCCAGGTAGCCACCATAGCTTTCTTCTTATCCTTTCTGAAGAACCTCTTCTTGTTGAGGTTTGGACATTCAAGTTTAATGTGACCTGACCTTTTGCATTCATAGCATATGATAGGCTCCTTGTTGCTTTCTCCTTTGGTGAAGTCTTTGTGACCTTTAGGTGGAAATCTCTTCTTCTCTTTTCTTTTCCTCATCATATCAAGAACTCTTCTTGTCACCAATGCTACATCATTATCACTAGAGGCTAGTTCTCTTTGAGTACTAGTCTTTGGAATAATAGAAGCAAGAGCTAAACTTTTCTTTCTTTCTCCTGCCATGTTATTCTTTTCCATGATCAACATCTAATGTGATTCAAGAGTGCCTCTTAGAGAATCTATAGTAAGTTCATTAGATTCTGCAAATTGGAGCAAGACGGTTACTTTGGAGTCCCATTTTTCATTGAGACATCTCAAAATCTTCTTGACTTGTTCCTTTTGAGTGTAGATTCTTCCAAGACCTTTTAGATTATTGATGATGCTTAAGAACTGAGCAAAGAAAGAATCCAGAGATTCATCTTGAGTCATGTGAAACATTTCATACTTGGTAGAGTAGATATCAATCTTTGCTTCTTTGACATGGCTTGTTCCTTCGTGAATGACAGCAAGTCTATCCCACATTTGCTTTGCAGTATTGCAAGAAGCAATGTTCTCATATTCTGTAGCAGATACACCACATACAATATTGTACCTAGCTTTAGGATTAAGAGTGAATTTGAGCTTGTCTTCAGTGGTAAACTCGTGTTCTTCTTTTGGGATAATTGCTCCTTCCACTACTTTGGTAGGAGGTGTGAGACCATTTTTGGCTATTTACCAAACTTCATAGTCGATTGTCTCAAGATACATTTCCATGCCTTGCTTCTAGTAGGGATAGTTTTCTCCATTGAAGAATGGAGGTTTGTGAGAAGAGTAAGACTCATTTTGGTTGTTCATGGTACCTGCAACACAAACTTAATAGGATCTTTAGCTCTTAGTCAGTTAGACCAGTAAGATAAGATGAGCATAAGCTCTGATACCAATTGAGAGTTGCAGAGTATATTCCTAGAGGAGGGGTGAATAGGAATTATTAAAAAATTACTCATAAAACAAATTTAAATAGCATATTTGAATAAAATGAGATAACCTAATAATCCATTTAAAATAAAACAGAAGTTAATTCAGAGGATCAGAGATGGAGAAAAAGAAAATTTGCAAGAGTCTTTATAGTGGTTCGGCTTAACATGCCTACATCCACTTCTTCCATATCATGGGGTCCCACTATTCTTCAAGTTTATTTTTCCAAGCTTCTTCAAGCTTCACAACCATGATTTTTGTTTTTCAAGCTGACCATAAACTCTCTCTTTCTCTGACTCACTAAAGATTACTCTCATGGATTTCTCCCATAGAAATCCAGATACAAAACCCAAGTGTTTTTGTTCAGCCCCAAAGAAGAAATTCTCTTACAGAGTAAAAATGATAATATGAAGTTCTTGAAGCATGGAGAGATAACCGAGAAGAAGAAGAAGAGTAAAACTCTTAACAACGACTTCCTTCTCTCTCTAAAATATTTTCTTCTTACTTCTCTTCATGCATACCAAAGCCTTGGAAGTTCCCCTTTCTTTTTTTTCCTTTCTTATGCACGTGAAAGACAAATAGGGAGGCATAGAAGGAGCCACCAACTGGTTGACACCATGTCAATCAATCAAAAAGGCTTTTGTCCTTTTGTCCCAAAAAATCTTACTTTGTATAAGAGAAGTAGGTAAACTTTTCCTTGAAACAAGAACCTTACATTAGTCACTTCAAGAAAGTACTTTTCAATCTCAACTAACATAACTCTTAGTTAAATTGTTAAAGGCTAAATTTGGCTAGAGTCCTTGACAAACTTACCCACATAAGCAATATTTGAAACTCTCATTATCAAGTGGAGCTTGCTCACAGATGCAAGAACTAGTTCATAAGAACAAGTTCTTTAAGGCTTCTTTTCAAATCAGTTCTAAATAAGAACTTAGAGAAAAAAACAAACACAGATTAGAAATAACAAGACATTTTGTTATCATCAAAACAGGACAAGAGACTTGTGGGGCTAACAATATATATATATAGTCTCTAGTACTAATTTAGCTTAATAATTCCCCTGAATTAGGTAATATTTGGGCAGCGTCATGTGGGAATTATGTATGCAGATCTAGTAGAAAACTGGCATAACGTATTTCAAGCTTAGGGCAAATTTCTATGTTAACATCAAATTTTGAAGCTAAATGCGGTAACAAAAATTATCTTGTGGAGAATGTGATATGTGGTTGCTGGATATGACAATCCAAGATTACTTTTGATGTCTTGCATAAAACTGTGATCTATTCTTGGGAGTATTTCTATCATTTGGAAGCAACAAGTCATGAGAAAATACATTAAAACTTTGAAGAAGCATGGGCTTAGTTGGGATCCATGTAGAAGAAAATGATTCAGATTTCAGTTTGGTTACCTGAGCTAGTTTGAGATGTGATATCCGTTACAGTGGTACTCAGATGATCTTTGGCTGGTTCTATGTGTTGAAGCTAAAACCCGTAATATATGTGAGTTCTTTAAATCCATTTTGAATTAACTAGCTTGAATGCAGTAAATCTAAATTTGGAGAGGGGAAAATTGAAGGATGAAGGATGCATCTTGTTCATGTAGTTGATTACAGAGGCAATTCTGTTTTGTTTATATCATATGTAGACTTTGGTTTCATTTTGTAATGCAAAATGATTTCATATCAAATGAATTATGATTCTCATTGCAAAAAACACGTCTTTTTAATCTCTTTAATATATATCTTTATATGTGATGTTTAGCTCTTGAATAAGCTTAACATCGGCTAGAGGCACGACTCTGTTCACTAATGTGACAGACCGTGTCACTTAAGCTAGTATCAGGACTGGTAACATGGGACGTGTTCTCTCAAGGGCTAGACGGTGTCACCTAGACTTGGTCTCTGGACTGTCAACATGGGCAGGAACATGAGGTGTGTTCATTGGAGGTTTGGACGTGTCACTTGAGGTGAGTCTCTAGAAGATAGACACGGGGCATGACACGGGGCGTGTCACTTAAAGGCTCGGGTGTGTCAATTGGAGTAAATCACTGGAGATAAGACATAGGGCGTGTGAATCAGACACAGGCGTGTTCAAGCTCAGGACACGACCTCAGACACGTAGCATAGGGCGTGTTGTAGAAGGTGGCTCTCGGGTTAAGTAACACGGGCATGTTCATTAATGAGACACGGCCCTGTTGTCAAGACTGGTTAAGTAACATGGGCATGTCGTTCAAGACTCGAGCTCGTGTTCGAGGTATGTCTTAGAAATCAGTTAGGCGGTTATGGCCAAAACTGACTAAGGCTAATTGATCCTGAATTCCTATATAAACTAGTGAGATGAGAAACAAGGAATAACTGGTGCATTGTGAAACACTTCAGAAATTAGAGAAAAAAGAATCAGAGAGATTGAGAGAAAAGAAATAGAGTGAGACTTCAGAGGGTTATGACTTGCATTGATGCAAGGTTCAAGAACAGAGGTCAAGGAAGGATTCTATTGTAAAGAAGGCTCGATCTTGTTGTTATTAATCTAGTGGAATGTTCTCTCCCGTAGATGTAGGCCAAATTGGCTAAACCATGTAATTCTGGTGTTGTGTTTCTTTTACTGATTTACTGCTTTAAGTTTTTTCTGGTTTAGTTTTGGGTTTTGCTGGTATTTGCTGGTTTGTTGCTTGTCATTTGGTTGCATAGGTTAATTTTCTCTAACATTATATATAAAAAAATATTGAGGTTTCAAGTTTGAATTTCTATTGGCTCATATTTTTAATCAAAAATTTAGCTCTATCTCTGGAATGGTAAAAATGATTCATGTGTACGTAGGTGTATTATCCCAACTTTACTTACCAAACGGTTCTACCTTCACAACTAAATCTGCACTTCTCCGAGTTTAATGTATTATAATAAGTTTCTAAATCAAATAATTATAGAACAAAATTTTACCGGCCCAATATAGACCAGAAAAGATATGCCCTTACGATCCTCAGGTTTGATTAAAAAATGCAGAATAAAGAAATTATTAATTCTTTAAAGTGACTCATGCTTGAAAAATGNGTTGTGTTTCTTTTACTGATTTACTGCTTTAAGTTTTTTCTGGTTTAGTTTTGGGTTTTGCTGGTATTTGCTGGTTTGTTGCTTGTCATTTGGTTGCATAGGTTGATTTTCTCTAACATTATATATAAAAAGGTTTCAAGTTTGAATTTCTATTGGCTCATATTTTTAACCAAAAATTTAGCTCTATCTCTGGAATGGTAAAAATGATTCATGTGTACGTAGCTGTATTATCCCAACTTTACTTACCAAACGGTTCTACCTTCACAACTAAATCTGCACTTCTCCGAGTTTAATGTATTATAATAAGTTTCTAAATGAAATAATTATAGAACAAAATTTTACCGGCCCAATATAGACCAGAAAATATATGCCCTTACGATCCTCAGGTTTGATTAAAAAATGCAGAATAAAGAAATTATTAATTCTTTAAAGTGACTCATGCTTGAAAAATGCCAAATCTCAAAACAATATTTTCTTTTCCTCTAGAAAGAACAGAATAAATTTTATTGTTTTGGGATGACTTAACCATCTGCTATTATGACCAAAAAAGAGAAAAACCGTATGCTATTAAAATTTCAAAAGTAATGTGATTGATCTGTGAGTTTAGTGGCATCTTTTTTGGTTATAAAAATTAGAGGGTTGATGTTAAATGTTTTATTCTTGTCATATACTCTTCTCCTTTTTTTTTTTCTTCCGAGTGCATTATGCTCCATTATAACCAAAAAACTGCAAGTTGTATGTGTAAAGTGAATTGCTATGTTACCACTGCTACCACTCCCCTCAAAATTCCCATTCTTTACCAAAATAAGCAATGTTTTTGAGCTTGTTATGAAGTTCTCCTAAGTTATAGTAACCTAATGTCAGTAAAAATAATTTATTATACTAGCATAAGTTGCATTAATTGGGCCATATAGAAAAGGTATAGGAAAAAGGTTTAAGTGGAATCTACTTTTTATATATGGCTTAATTTTTGCACCTTAATTATTTTGACTCACAAAGAATATACACTTGATGAGAACTAAGGAGAAAATATTGGGCCTATTAATTGGTCCATACTCCGGGTGATGAGAGCTTCAAGGTGAGCTCAAAAACCTTGGTTACTTAGTTTTGAAGGGTGTTGGCACTATTCCCACTTTTAAAGGAGGAGAGGGGCTAGCATAACAATTTCCAGGAAAGGAAGAGAAAAGAGGATCACCAATTCATTAATTGAAGTTCATAAGTTTCAGTAAATACTCATTCTCTCTATTGCATATGCCCAAACCAAAACAAAGGTACACATATTGATAATTCTTTTTCTGTTTTAGCTCGAAAGAAAAAGATGCTATTTGCATGCAACTACGATCACCGTACTACATGCATAAATAATTGGCATAATTTGAGCTTAGACATTGCAACCACAACTTAATTTTTATTTTCTTAGGCTCAAATTTTGTGACTTATGCATGTTTGCACAAGTACATAAAGCTAACTATTACGGGACTAGCATTATTCAAAAGAAAAATCTCCCCAAACGTATTCTCAATTCTCATCCACTGTTGGTTATACGTGCCCCCTAGTAACACAATTCATGCCATTCATTTAGTAGCCTCTCATACATTCGACAAAGCACAAAGCATAAGCAGACAAGTATGCAATTGACCTTTCTTCAAGTCCTCTCTTTGCACATTCCCTTCCACATTCCTCTTTGCACTCCTTATGTCTTCTTTCACGAGTAGATGGATACCTCTTAGAACTGTGATCATTACCAGTGATACCTGATCCATGAGGAGGATGAGGGTGATCACCGGCATGGGTAGAAGAGCTAGATGAGAAGGGAGATTGCAAGCCAAGGGAAAATTCAGAGAGGTTCCTTGGAGCCTGAATTACAACGAAAATGACCACCACCATCATCAAAACAAAGCCTTTGCCTCTGACAGCTTTATTGGCCATTACTTCTCTCTCCCCTTCGCCTGCCCTCTATTGGTTTCTTTTGTATATGTTTATCTATGTTAATGATACGCATCCTAATTTATACTACTCAATTAAACATTGTTTTTGAAACACTCACGAACTTTTTTTATAAAACTTGTGATTTCTGATAACCACTAATTATCCTTTTTTAACTTCTAAAAGCTTATAATCGTTCCTTACATTTTATTCAATTCCATATGTAACTGAAAAGACAGAAGATAATGTAGGTGGGTTGGAAGAAAATTATAAATTTAAAAGATAATATGTTTTAACTTCTAAAAGCTTATAATCGTTCCTCACATTTTATTCAATTCCATATGTAAATGAAAAGACAGAAGATAATGTAGGTGGGTTGGAAGAAAAATTATAAATTTAAAAAATAACAGAAGTCACTAAGTGTGCTCTTGTGATGAAGGGCTTGAATAGTTTGCAGGAGTTTAGGTTAGATACTCTATGCCATCAAGTAACAGAAAAAGAAAAAAAAAATAGATAGAAGAGAAGCCCCTATGCTTTGATAAAGCCTAGTATATAAAATTTTGAGCAAATTACATTTACAGACATTGAAAGTGTCCTTTCGTGTTACAAAATTTACAGTAACCTCCTTATAATAATTTTCTTATAGGGTTATTTTAATAAGATTATCTGAGTTTGTAGTATTACTTAAATTAAGGGAAAGTATAAATGTCTATTAGAGCTTATATAAGCATTTTGTTAGTTATTTTAATGGTAAGTTAAGAAAAAGGGTTATTTTTTATTTTTATATGAACGAAGATGAGATCTATTGTACATTTGTGTAACTAACTTTGATGGAGATGAGTGTAATAATAACAATCAAATGATATTCGCACTTACTGAAAGGCATCTCTTTATTACAATACAGAACAATTCATTACTATAATAATACAGTGTTCCTTGTAGTACCTTCTTGTTTGATAAGCTTAAATGCCTATGTACTAATCCACTTTGAGAAAAAAGCCCTGAATCCAAAATACTGTTGGAAAAGATAACATGGTGTGGTTTAAAATTAGCTTGTAAGTGATAAACTCATCAGTTTTAATAATTGGAGTAATTAATATTTTTAACTGTGGGTGATGAGTAGACTAAATTTATGAGACTAAAAGTATACTATTAACTCTCTCTTTTGAATGAGTTTTAGAGTTTTTTCGTACATAAGCCAAAGTTAAAGAAGGTTATGTATAATTTACCCTTAAAAATATTATAATGATCCTGAGAATAGTTATGAAGTGATACATTTATCAAAACATAAAACATCATTTTCCCCTTCATTGGTTGCATTGTGGTTGTTGTAACTATTAAAGTTGACTAATACCAAAAAAGAAAAAAAAAACTATGAAAGTTGATGACGATTACAATTATGTTCAAATGAAATCAGAAATAATAATATTACAGCTATGATCATGGTTGTAGAATGCAATTAAAGCTTGTATGAANAATTTACCCTTAAAAATATTATAATGATCATGAGAATAGTTATGAAATGATACATTTATCAAAACATAAAACATCATTTTCCCCTTCATTGGTTGCATTGTGGTTGTTGTAACTATGAAAGTTGATTAATACCAAAAAAGAAAAAAAAACTATGAAAGTTGATGACGATTACAATTATGTTCAAATGAAATCAGAAATAATAATATTACAGCTATGATCATGGTTGTAGAATGCAATTAAAGCTTGTATGAAGCCATAAAGCCAAATAATATCATGGCATGCACGTAGTAGCTTGAAATTTTCCAATGCATTATATTTTACACGACACATTAACATTGCAGTTTTGCTTTTGAAATTAAGGAATGTGAAAAGGATGAGATTTTGAGCTAATTAAGCAACAAAAATCTGAAAACCAATTAAACCCTAATACCTGAAAACATAGCTTCAAATTGTGGTCCACAACCCCAATGACCTCCACAATTTTTCTATTTTCCACAAATTGAAAGAACAGCAAGAGCAAAGTCTTCAGTGACCCTCAAGGGCCTCCACTGCTCCAATTTCTGGATGTTAATTTGATTTCAACATGGAGTAGTGGAAGCCTTTGAGGGTTTCTGAAACCTTTCTCCATTCAATTCTCACACTGACATCCTTGGTTGGTGAGTACCTCTATATATAGGGAATGGTAGCAGACTCTGACTACACAATAGTGATTAATTGTTTGAGCTATAAAAGTTCTATCTCTGTTTAGGGTTTGATTCGCCATAAAGATTACTTTCTTTATAAAACTTTATGCGTCAAGAATCTGTTTAGTGCTTACTTTTAAAATTGAGACTCAGCATGTGATAAATAAACAATGGCAGGATGATTATAGTGAAAGTGATGATGGTAAAAATAACAGTAGTGATAACGACAATGATGATGATTGAATGATAATGATAATAGAATTATAACGATACGTATTTGCAAAGGCAATGTATTGGTAATACGAAATAAAATTAAAGAACTCCAACTACTAAAGCCATCAAAGTCCTTGAAATTCTCATTACATAAAAAATAAACTAAAAGAGTCAGTGAATATGAAGTATTCACTACTTACAACCTACTTTTAAGAAATTTTAGTCTCAAACTTAAGGTGAATTAAATGATATAAAAAACTGAGCAAAAGAAGAATAATAATAAGAATAATAATAATAATAATAATAATAAGAATAATAATAATAATAATAATAAGAATAATANACATGGTATCAGAATTTTAGGTTAATGAGGAATTCTATGCTTGCCACTGCCATCCTCTTGATAATTAAATTAAAGAACAGAACATCGAAGGTAGACCTGTGCAGAAAAGACTTCTGCATGCTTTTGGGTTGAATTGTTTAGAACATTCTCTGCACAGAAAAGAAAAATTATTCCTCAATATTGTGTTTCATCTATGTTACTTACCGTTAACTCTTCCCATAGTTAATGAAAATATATATGTATTTGTTTGTACTGTACTTTTTCTCTGAAAGAAATGTATGCATGCAATGAAAAACAAAAATTCAGAGAAAGCAGAAAAGAGATATTCTTCCAAGAATATATGCTGTTGATTAATTATGGATAACTTATTCTGCAATTCAAGGGTCAAAACCCAAAAGCTTAAACAAACCCCAAAGTAATGTCTGATGCTTTTCTTGATAAGAGGACCTTTAATGGATGCTAGTATCACTGTTAGAAATTAGAATGTCAAATTGCTTTAAAATCTGTGGTCGAGCTGACTTAAATTATTGAGTTGTCCCTTTAAATGAATGGCAACGGCCATTAACCTATGAGAACCTCTATAAGATCTTTATCTGCAAATTGCAGGGAAACATTCCTTTTGGCGCTACATTATTTTTGTGGCTCAAAAGTGGGCAAAATATAGGAATATTTTCCACTAAAACATGTTAACTAAGATGAATATCTTAGGCAGTTATTCTAAATCATTTCATGTGCTTTACATTTTACTTAACTTTCCCCCTCCCCCTCCTTCAATGAGGTAGACTCTAATTTCAAAATTCTAAAAATTACTATTGTTACTATAACTGAAACAATTATTTTTATTATTCAATTTATCTTCAATGTAAAACTCTATACATTGCTAGTGGAAAGGAGAGTGCTGTTTAAGAAGTGTTGGCATGAAGTTTTCTGTCTACTTATGATATATATAATAAATCCAAACCCGCCATGTTGATTGGTTGGAACAAACTTATTCATCTAGTTTTGCAGGACAATGTCAATAAGAGTTGGTTCGAGATACGACCATCAAAACATCTTCAGTTCGGATCTTGATCAAGATATCTTCTAATTTTGTAAGCACAAAAAAGAAGCTATGTGGTACTATTATGTTAGACTTCGTAGAACCAAAAAAAAGCATGCTAGATTTTCCTTATAAAAATGCAATACTTATTCCCTTGGAGCTTTCCCGCGGTGTTATATGTATAAACTTGACTAGAATACTATACTGATAGAGGTGCTCTCAACTTGGTATTTCACTATCAAATTTTCTAAATTTAATCTTTCACTTTCCAATTTCACTTTAATATTGTCCATTTGTCTATATGCTGTTCATTATCATAATTATATGTCAACTTAAAATATCTAAGGAAAACAATGACTCTTAATGTAGACGATTTGTCATGGACTGGTGTATAAGAGATATGCTGTTGTGGGAAAGTGAATTACATTCTCATTAACTTTGAGTGACTTTAAATGCACGAAGTGTTTGAGTTTTACAGGGAGACTATGTAAGATAATGATAAGGTTGGATACTATGTATTTGAGTGAGTCAACCTAATCTGATATTAACAACCTTAGAGACTAGAGTTTGAGTTTCAAGAGGTCACTACACCAATACGCCCCCTCAAGATGGTGGAGGATGGAACGACACCAATCTTGTCTTTGAGAAAGAGGTGCCGGGGTCCTGATAGTGGTTTGGTGAGTAAGTCTGCAAGCTGATGACTGGAGGGTACATGGGAGACCCGTAATGAACCATTACTCACTAAATCACGCACAAAGTGATAATCAATAACAAGATGTTTCATTCGAGAATGAAAAACAGGATTAGCACATAGATAGGTGGCACCAATATTGTTTGAGAAAATGTGAGGGGATCTTGGCAATGAAAGTCCCATTTCTTGCAGAAGTTGCGTGAGCTAGAGGAGCTCAGCGGAAGTGGAAGCAATAGTTTGATACTCTGCTTCTGTGGAGGACCGAGCCACTGAAGATTGCTTGCGAGCAGCCCATAATCTAGGATTGGAGCCAAGATAGGCAATGTAAGCCCCGGTGGATTTTCTGTCAACTTGATCACCGGCCCAATCAGCATCACAATAGGCAATGAGAGGAAAAGACTTATCCTTCTTAAGGTGAATGCCGTGATCAATGGTGGTCTTTAAGTAGCGAAGGACACGTTTGAGAGCTTGAAAATGATTATCCTGAGGGCCTTGCATGTGTTGAGCAAGTTTGTTGACAGAGAAACTAATGTCAGGACGAGTGAGGGCAAGATACTGTAATGAGCCAACAAGACACCGATATAGTTTGGTGTCACATGAGGAGGCATTAGGCAGGGGAACAAGGGAGCAATTGATGGCCATAGGAGTAGTCATAGGACGGGCACCTTGCATGGAAGCTTTTTCCAATAGATCACGAATATATTTGTGCTGAGTAAGGAAGAGACCCGTAGTGGTAGGGACAATTTCAACACCAAGGAAATAATTGGGAGTGCCAAGGTCCTTGAGAGAGAACTGTTGGGAAAGAACATGCTGAAATATCTTGAGGAAAGTGGGGTTATTGCCCGTCAATAATAAATCATCAACATAGACGAGGAAATAAGCGACTATGTTGCCCTTTTTGTAGACGAAGAGAGAGGTATCACACTTGGTATGAGTAAAACCAAAGCTCAAGAGAAAAGCTTTGAGAGTATCATACCATGCGCGAGGTGCCTGTTTGAGCCCATAGATTGCTTTGCGCAATTTACATACATGAGTGGGAAATGTGGGATGTTGAAAACCTGGAGGTTGAGCCATGTAAACATCTTCAGTGAGAGTGCCATGCAGGAATGCATTGTTAACATCCATTTGACACATGCGCCAACCATGCTGTTGTGGGAAAGTGAATTACATTCTCATTAACTTTGAGTGACTTTAAATACATGAAGTGTTTGAGTTTTACAGGGAGACTATGTAAGATAATGATAAGGTTAGATACTATGTATTTGAGTGAGTCAACCTAATCTGATATTAACAACCTTAGAGACTAGAGTTTGAGTTTCAAGAGGTCACTACACCAATATGGTGTGCATATGTACATGATATTGTAACAGCTAGGAAGCCCTCCATTTTATGATCCAAGGCCCCCTTCCCCCAACCGCCCCATATTTCATTGAACAAAGCCTGATCACTTGCTTGCCAGATCAATTGAATGAGCAATAATTGAACCAAAGACAAGAACAAAGCCTCCAGTGCAACCCCCTTAACTTCCACTTCTGCATGTTTCTGGATGTTAATCCGATCACAACATGGAGTAGTGGAAGTCTTTTAGGGTTACTAAAGGCTTTTTCCCTTCAATACTCATTTTTAGGCAGATAGGCTGAATAAATTAAATCTGTTTCTTAACCACATCTACTTACACAAGTCCATTACCCTTATCCTTATATATACATGGATTTACAAATTTTGATGACCCACTTCAATTTATATTTTATTTTATTGGATTTCGTTACTTGCACCCGCGAAAATTCTTTGTCGATCACGAATAATTGTATCAGAACTACAAATCAGCTTAATATTCTTTCAAGGTCTAGGTGCTGCTTGGATGGAGAGTGCACAAATGGTGCCAAATTGTGCTTGCTTTTGAGATTATTGCTTTTGACTTTTTCCGATGGCCAAACTTCATTTCTTTATAATATTCGGAAAAGACATATTTGTTCGAAACAGACATAATTGTCTATTCGGATAAACTCATCCGAACCGGTTAACTGAATTAACCATCATCCATATATTGAAACCAAATGTTAAAATATTTGTCAAATCAATCAAGTCTCAAGTGCCCAAGTGCTAATCAAAGACCATTAATAGGCTTTGACTTGCTAGGCTATTTGGGCTTGCCAAATGGGCTTGTGCCCATTTATCTAAAGTTACTCTATAACTTTAATTTACCTTTATAAAGCCTTTTAGATACTCTAATTTAACCAATGTGAGACTTGGTTTTATAAACACATTTACAACCTATTTCAATATAACACATATCAACTCCCATAATTTAGATATATTTTCTGAATATTGATATAGGTTACAATGGGTTATACTCTTAATTTTAGCCTGTATTTTTTTTTCTTTCCCTAAAAGATAGGATATTTAAATTATAATGTATATTTACATATATTTTGGAGAAACTCCTTTTATGAGAAAGTGTAAATATTTAAGTCACTAATAATATTATTACAGTAACATCACAAATCACCAAGAAGTCAACACATAAGGACTTTATCCAAGGTCCTCGAAAATCCCAAACTTTAAAAACTAAGTACTTGATCATTTGAGTTATTGCTTAGGTTAATTTTAGCATGCATTTCACTTTTAGTATGTAGAACATGAAAAATAACATGCACAATACAACTTTATGTATTATACCAAGAGAAAGTCTCTGCACTATAAAACTTCTATATATACTATTTTTCAATATGATAGACATACTAGTATTAATAAATTTTTTATTTTTAATTTATAAAACTAAGCCATGGATACGATTTGTAATTAGTAATTTCTCCCTACCTAGCTAGTTTCACTTTTACGCAAAACATTCATATGCCAAATAATACATAATAAAGATTGTTACCATATTTGTACCAAAAAGCCTATGGTCAATTTGTATTGAAATTGTTTTTAAGGCTTCTGACTTCTATATTTGAATCCATAGCCAAAGTACCAAAAAGAATATTGTTATCATATTTTTGTTGAGTTTGTATGGACCCATACATATTAAATATATGTACATTATACTATAAACTGGTTTTTTTTTGGTTATATGACGAAATTGAGGCTCGAATTCTTCATCCTCCTATAAACTATCATAACTTCTCATCACTAGATCACATCTAATAGTTTACTATAAGCAGGTTTTAAACAAGAAATAAACAGTGTCATAAACTAGTTGTTGATGATCTAAAAGAGCAAATTAATATTACTTTATTTGAAATTGTTGTTTTTGACTAACCAAAGTCTTAAATGTGTTGAAAATTATTTATTTAAGACTAATGTTATATTTAACNCTTAAATGTTTTGAAAATTATTTATTTAAGACTAATGTTATATTTAACCCGAAAAAATCTATCAGAATCTTCCCAAAATTCAAATTTGGTTATTAATGAAACAAAGTTGTGGGATCCACATATTTAAAAAAGGATATTTATAAGTCTACATCATTTTGGCAGCAATTTTGACTGTGTAGTATTTCATTATTGAATGAACACAAACAAGCCTTCATCAAGCTTGTTCATGACTTATTCAATGAATACATTGGTTTACTTATTCCCGTATTTATCTTAGATATATTGCAAAAAGAACGGATACACATGAATAGAAGAAATTAAAACTGGAGAAGGGTCAGCTAAATCGAAGTTCCAAATTCAGCTTGAGCAATTTTAGTTCAATTATCGGGAATTCAGATTTGAACTCTTTTAGCTAACGATAAGTTAATTAGTCATCACTTCCTTGAAGATATACCATGGTTAACAACGGTGCCTTCCAAATGAAATGTACTTTTGGTTTTAAGTTTTCGTATAAAATAATTCGGTAGAAATTTTCTTTTTATAATTTTTGGTTCGACATCTATCAAGAAAGGCAAGATCAACTAATAGTTTGGTTCAATATATTGTGGTCAATAAAAATGCTTTTTATTTATTATGAAAAAAATTATACTGAAGTTTTTCTAGGGGTTTATATTGAATGAACAATCTTTTAGGAAGTAAAATTTTTATTTGAAAACCCTTTCTATCATGACAAACGGAGTTTAAGGCTTAGTTCTTGCTAATTACGTGATCTACGGAAATTCTTGAAATGCATACACTAATCAGGGATTTAGGTTGAAAATGGGAACCTTCCTTTACTTGTTCGGAAACTAAGAAATAAAAAAAGGTTGAATGACATTATATTTGATACTCTATTATCTTATCTCCTAGACCTTAATGTTAGTCCCACAAGTCTCTAGTCCTGTTTTAATGATAACATAATGTCTTGTTATTTCTAATTTGTGTTATTTTTTTCTAAGTTCTTATTTATAACAGATTTGAAAAGAAGCCTTGAAGAACTTGTTCTTGCCTCTGTGATTAAGCTCCTTTGGATAATGAGAGTTTCAAATATTGTTGATGTGGACAAGCTTGTCGAGGACTCCAACCAAATTTAGCCTTTTACAATCTAACTAAGAGTTGTGTTAGTTGAGATTGGAAAGTTCCTTCTTGAAGTAACTGATGTAAGGTCCTTGCTTCAAGGAAAAGTTTATCTACCTTCTTTTACACAAAGTAAGGCTTTATGGAACAAAAGGACAAAAGACTTTTTAGTTGATTGACATTGTGTCAACTGATAGGTGGCTCTTCCTTTGCCTCTCTCATAGTCTTTCACGTGCACAAGAAAGGAAATATAACAAGGGAACTTCTAAGAGGCTTCAGTATGCATGAAGAGTAGTGAGAAGAAAATATTTTAGAGAGAGAAGGAAGTCATTTTCAAGAGTTCTACTCTTCTTCATCCTTTTGGTTATCTCTTCATGTTTCAAGAACTTCATTGTAGCATATCTACTTTGTAAGAAAGTTTCTTCTTTGGGGCTGAACCAAAACACTTGGGTTTTGTATCTGAATTTCTATGGGAGAAATCCATAAGAGTGATCTTTAGTGAGTTAGAGAGAGAGTTTATGGTTAGCTTAAAAAACAAAAACATGGTTGTGAAGCTTGAAAAAATAAACTTGAAGAATAGTAAAACCCCATGATATGGGAGAAGTGGATGTGGGCATGTTAAGCCGAGCCGCTATAAAGATTCTTGCAGATTTTCTTTCTCTTCATCTATGATCTTTTAGATTAATTTCTGTTTAGTTCTACATGGTTTACTAAGTTATCTCTTTGTATTCAAATATGATATTTGTCAAAAAACTAGTTTGTCAGAAGTAGTTCTTAATCAAATCTGTGATTTGAATTTGTTTATATTAGAATTTTTTTTTTAAGAGCAATTTTTAACTATTCCTATTCACCTCCCTCTTGGAATAGACCCTGCAACTCTCACTTAATTGGTTATAACAATGAATACTAGCAATTATGTTTTACTAATTATAAGTTGAATCAAATGGTTGCATGGGAATTTTAACATATAAAACTTATACCTAATAATTTGCTTTGAGGATTATCTGTTCTTGACATAGTGTGAATGGTTGAGTTCAATCCTTGTTGAGTTTTTCATTGACAATAAACTTAGACGAGCACAGCTTGAAATAATGGTTGCTGATCTCTCATCTATGCTGATCATAAAGCTTCAAGGATATAGTCCCAGGATATATCCCTCAGAAAGCTCTTGGCATGGTAAGGAAGTTGATACCCGTTTAAATCCTTATTCCTCATTAACACTCATGGCTCATTTGATGGAGGGTTGAGCCTAGTCACTCACTTTCCAAGAGGAATGCCTATGTTGATATCCTTGCTCAAATGGAAGCAATTGGTAGGCAATGCGTTGCCCAAATGGCTCATTCATGAGATGAAAATAATAAAAGGTTTTTAACGCACATTTGATGAAGTGAACATTTCAAGTATATAAACTGACTAGATTGTAAGCTTGATTGAACCAGCTAACCCAGTTAGGAAACACCTAGCTGCGCAGCTACGTTAAAAAGTTTATAGCGTAACTTATAATAGAAGTAGAAATATGAAGGTGAAAAGGGTTTTGAAATTCTAAAGTCAAAACATAATATTTGACCAATTGAACACGATTAATTAATAGGTATAAAAAATTAAGTAGAGTTATATGTGCAGTATATAAGATTTTCTGTACCTAAAGATATAGATTTCATTGACTAATCACCTATATATTAATATTATCACTTATTCACTGACCAATCCAACCAAAAGAAGGTTTCAAATTCCGTCAAAAGCTCTCAAATTTCCTTCAAAGGCCTGCAACATTACATGGAATATTGGAAGCCTTTGAGGGAACTTGGAAACTTCTCCCATTCATATATGACAATTCTTTCATGTTTATCTCACTACCTTACTATCAGAAACCACGTTTTCGTGGCCTTATATAGAAATCAATGGCCTAAATCTGACAAACTGATTGAATCATCTGTTCAATACCAGCACGTACCACCATACAATATTAGAAACATTATCTAGTTGCCTCATTTTCCAGATTCGGTTCTCCATTATTCTAAAAAGGACTTTGTTATTTGTCTTTATCATAAAGGAAACTAATCACTCTATAATATAATGTAGTAGTTGACTTTATTTTATCACATCAATTGATTTGCAACTTGTATAGAAGAGTTTTTGAAACCTTCTAACATTAAGAGCAAGGATATGTGCTGCCAGTATAGGGTGTGTTACTGACGCACATTAACGTGCACTAATATTTTTCTTTTCTGTATAACACTGTATTTAATTCTTTTTGGTCTTTTGTAAATGTAATAAACTGGAAAAAAAAATGATATGTTCGCATATTGTTAGGTTTTCTTTCCTTTTTTTTTTTTGTAATATATTTTATTTAAGATTATTTTATATTAGACTTCTGCAAGAGGCCTATTCAACAAAGGATTGGTCTCCAAGACCAATGTCACACTTATGAAAGGGATCAAAGCCTATGACATTACTTGATATAAGTATAAAAAACAAAGGAAGATCACTAATTAAAATAATATAGTAAAAATGCTATGAAGTGCATATTAAGATTATCATTGCCCGGAAAAAAATTGGGTGTGAACAAATGGCATCCAGTTTGACATTCTTCTTTCCATAGGCTTTGATTCCTTAAATAATAGATGATATTTGCATTTAGTGTTCTTACAAATATATGGTAGTTCCTATGGCGCATAAGTCACATTGTCCTCCAAGGAAGCCAAAGGCCAATTTTGCTGCCAATGATTGCGTAATTACTATTACCTTAGCCCATACGCTCATTAAGAATTATACTTCACATGTGAAATGGTGATCAAGGAATATGATCCATTAGTTTTTGTATATTGTGAGAGAATACTTCACATAAACTCACTCATATGGCTCATTGATGGAGGGTTAAGCCTTGTCACACGCTTTCCAAAAGGAATTCCCGTGTTGACATCCTTTCTGTAATGGTAGCAAATGTGAGGCAATGTTTTGCTGAAATGGCTCATTCATCACATAAGAACATTCATTGCTCATTTATCCCCGCTTTTAGCCAACTACCTGAGACTTTACCTGCTTAACTGACTAGGACCTCCAAAACAATTGTACCAATCCCTTAAGAATAATTGTCATTACAATGTAAAAAATAGAGGTTTTGAACGCAAATTTGATGAAGTGAACATTTCAAGCTTATAAACTAACTAGATAAGCTTTGTCTATACCAGTTAGGTTAGTCACTAATATTCTTCCAAAAGAATAGCACATGCAGATAGAGCACACCTGGTTCAGATGATACCTTATAAGGTTGATGGCCAACTATCGAATCCCAATTACCCAACATCACTCTAGATGGTCTTCCCAAGCAGGGCTTTTATTTGGTAGGTAACATCGATGAAGCTACTACAAAAGCTATGAACTCAAAAATGGAGAGCAAATTGAAGAAATGACCTTAAATCTTTGTGTATTGACCCCAAATCGAATTGTTTGGGATTCAGAAGAGAAGGATATTATTTTATTTACAAATAGTGGACAAATTGACGTATTGCCGAATCACGCTCCTATTGCCACCGTTGAGATATAGGTATATTGAGAATACACCTTAACAACCAATGGTTAATGATGACTTTGATGGGTGGTTTTGCTAGAATAGGCAATAATGAGACAACTGTTTTAGTAAATGATATGGAGAAGGGTAGTGACATAGATCCACAAGAAGCTCAGCAAACTCTTCAAATAGCATAAGCTAGGCACTAAAAATTTTAGCTTCCTCTATCTAATGACAGAAAAGGAGTATAATTCTTGTTGATCATCCCTTTACTTTTGCTAGCTATTCCAAGATGCCATTGTCGTTGAAGACGAACTTGAGTCATATACATCAACATTGTTAGTGCTACAATTAATTCTGCAGTCACTATTTTTGATACCTGGTTCAGATGATACCTTATAAGGTTTGATGTCCAAGGATCAAATCCTTATTAGCCAACATCACTCACACTAAAAAAAAAAATTAGCTTCCTCTATCTTGTAGAAGATTAATCTTGAGTATAAAAGATAAATTCTATTGATAATGATTGAGTAGTACATGTATATGTATCTGTATCTATACAAGAATGTAACTCTAACAAACTATTAACCCTAGCCTAATTTACTGTAACTAAATTACAAAACAATTCAAAAGAATATGTTATCCTTTACCTGAGGATTTGGTTACAGTGTTGTGTGAATTGAAAACTCTATCATATCTAATGACAAGAAAACGAAAGAGTATCATACTTGTTGATCATCCCTTCACGTTTGCTAGCTATTCCAAGATGCCGTTGTGGAAGATGAACTTGAGTCATATACATCAACACTGTTAGCGCTACAATTAATTCTGCAGTCATTATTTTTGACATGCTTGATATCAATTATCAGGAATTAATTGAAGCTATATGTCCAGTATATAAGATTATCAGTGGCTAAAGATATAGATTTCATTGACTAATCACCTATATATGAATATTATCACTTATTCACTTACCAACCCGAACCACAAGAAGATTTCAAATTCCATCTAAAGCTCTCCAGTTTCCTTCAAAGGCCTCCAATATTACACGGAATATTGGAAGCCTTTGAGGGAACTTGGAAACTTCACCCATTCATGTAAGACAATGCATTTGCGTTTTTATCTTACTACCATACGATCAGAAGCCACGTTTCTTTGGCCTTATATAGAGATCATTAGCCTTTGCCTCATTTTCCAGATTCGGTTCTCCATTCTCCTGAATAGGACTTTGTTCTTTGTCTTTGTCATGAAGGAAATTAATCACTCCAGAATATAATCTAATAGTTGACTTTATGTATCTTACCAATTGAAGGTTGTGTAGCCAATTTAGCCAAGTGTCATGGCTGAGCATGCTAGTGGGATTGTGCTGCTACTATAGAGTGTGTTACTTATGCACATTAACATGCTCTAATATTTCACTTTTGTGTCTAGAGCTGAATTTATTTATTTTTGGTCTTTTGTAAACGTAATAAACTGACCAAAACTATATATATATATATATATATATATATATATATATATAT
>QAOA01001274.1:158977-179818 GCA_003255065.1 Cercis canadensis
CTTTTTCTTTATTTTTAATTTTTCATTTAAGATTATTTTAGATTAGACATAAGCAAGTTCAACAGAGGATTGGCCCCAAGACCAATGTCGAAGTTATGAAGCAAGCACAATTACAGCATAAAACTAAATTACATGATAAAAGTATAGAAAAATGAAAACTCATTACTCAGCTTTTGCTTGAGTAATGAATTTTCATTAGCAAAAAAAAGTATAGAAAACAAAGGAAGATTACTAACTAAAATAATGGAGTAAAAGCAATGAAGTCCACGGCCTTTAATTCCCTAAATAATAGATAATATTTCATTTAGTGTTTACGAATATATGGTAGTTCCAATGGTGCATAATTCACATTGTCCTCCAAGGAAGCCAAAGGCCAATTATGCAGCCAATGCTTCCGTAATTGTTAGGTTAATATGCTCATTACCAATATTACTTCACATATCAAAGGGTTATAAAGGAATATGATGTATAACTTTTTGTATATTGTGAGAGAATATATCTCCAAACCACGCCCTTCTGTATTCAACAGCTTTTCTAAGAGAACAAATGTTCAGAATCTTTTTTGGCGTAACAAATAAAAATAAAAGAAAATAAGGAAAGCGTGCTGTTGATCACATGTCTGATTATAGCTACACTAGATCTGTAGACTATTGTGAAGAATATGTGCCTATTGTGACTTCTGAGAAGTGACAATTACCTTAAGCCTGATTGTAAGCAACTGTAAACCATATTGGTACAATAATAATATTAAAGTATTCTTTGTATTTGAATTGTATCTTAAGTTTGTTGTAATTGCTCATTCTATCATTAAAAATCCATCTACATATATATCCGCTGTCTTTGAATTAGGTCATTTAGTTAAAATGTACTTCAATAACACGAAAAAACGTTTTTTTTTTCTCTCTTTCTCTGTCTCTCTCTGGGTGTTCCATCCCAAAAAATTAGGCTTAAATATAACTTTCCCTTCTAACTTTTGAAAAATTTTAGTTCAAATATTTTGTCCTTGTAGTTTTTGAATTAGAGAAATTAAATTTTCTGCACTTAACGGCAGTCACACGCGTTAGAATAATTGTGCTAACCACACTGGCAACAACTTGATGACATGATAATGGTGTTTTACAATAACATATTGTTAGATATAAAATCATTTTTAGGTATTCATCTAACATCTTAAATTGTTTAGATGAATCAAATATTAACACAAATTTTTGTTGCTGATCGCCACATCTCATAATAGAGTAATTGACCACTCGTAAACGATAGGACAAAGTGGCACAAGAACATAACATTTTGTGAAAGACTTTTTGGGAAAGCTTAAAGAATGGTATCCAGTTTGTCCTTTACTCTTTTCCAATGGAGCATAATTCACAACGTACAGCATGTTTATGACTTTAAATATTCAAATCTTCATTTGCACCAAATTAGAATCAAATCAGGAGACATTGCTAATTAACCACATGTCTGCATACCACGTACATTATAGAAGATAAAGTATAGAAAAGGGAAAACAATCTCAATTGTATTCAGTAACTTTCTATCAATATATACAGAGTTTTTTGAGTAACAAACTAAAAAAGTATTCCCTAGTGCTATCCTACATTTGAATATAACATTTGAACTAATTCTAAGGATAAGATATTAAAGAATCATATGTCAAGATTGTAACTGAAAGTGGTTACAGGGGAAATATGTGACTGTCATGTGACTAATACTCCTTTACATTATACCTATAGTGAAGAATATTTGCGTCTTGTGGCTTCTGAAAAGTTAGTGACCATCATTCTTTACCATAATCCAGTCTTTAAGAACCTTGTAAACTATTAGGTATCAGAATCGATCATGTTTTACAGTGTTTTCTTCTTAGTATCCGAGTCCTTTCTTAAATAATTATAAATCTTCATTCCATTGTTAGAAATCAATGTAAAATATACCCCAACATGATTATTGAACGAAAAATATCTTAATAACGTGTAAAACATTTATTTCATCTAAAAATTTAAGATTGAATTCTCTCTCTCTCTCTCTCTCTCTCTCTCTCTCTCTCTCTCTCTCTCTCTCTCTCTCTCTCTCTCTCTCTCTCNTATATATATATAAATTCACTTACACCAGTGTAAGACTTCATCACTTACAGTCTCCAATAACTTCTAGAAAATGAATTTAATTGATCCAACAATTGAATCACGTCATATTGTGGTGTTAATCATGCATGTGTAATTTTACATAAATAAAAAAAATTTTAGGTATTTAATCCAAATTCATAAAATTTACTTATATTTTAAAATCTTGTTATCCCTTAACATAAGATAATTTAATGGAGTACAATCAATTCTCAAATTTTATAATCATAGTCTATATGATAAATTTTTTTAATTCAATGGTTGGATCTATCCCATGACACTTTCCTCCAAATGTTCTAACGAATGTTTTCCTTGGAAAAACTATGCAAATCTTTTCCGTGAGAATTTTTGTGAAAAGCTTGCACAAAATTTTTTTCTGTGGGAAAATAACAGTTTTGGTGTAGTGTTCCCCTTTTAACTCCCAGAAATGAGGTTCTAGATTGTTGGGGTGAACTTGTATACACAGTGATAAGTTAGGCACGAATGATACCCTAGAAGAAAAGACTTATTACTTAAGCATGATTCATTTAAGTGATAGCTAGGTAATTTTTTCTTAGAATTCTCCCTACTCCTTTCTCTCTCATTCTGTCCTAATAAACGTCGTAGTTTCCACTTCCTCTTAAGGCTTTACCAGTTGGTCTTGGGATTTGTAATGTGAAATCTGCTTGAGGGACTTTGGTAGCTACTCCGCCACCATGAGGAACATAATAGAGTTGTAATTCAAGTTCGGAGTTAGTCATTTATTAGGAAAACCTGAACAGAGGACCTATTCAGTGACCGAGGGAGTTAGGGGGAGCCATTATTGGGCTCCAAACTTTTTAAAAAAATTCTCTTATGCCTAGTTATTCAATACCACAAGTAAAATATTAATGATTGAAATGATCTACACTGTTTATTTCACTTAACAAATATATAAGACCTATAAAATACATAGTCTAGATCATCTTGCTAATAATTAGCTTATATATATCTTCTATTGTTCCCCTTCTAAATATTTGTAAATAGTTTTTTTAAGAAAAAGTATTTGGTAAAAAATGATTACATCATTATATGATTTATTGACTTATGGTACCAAATTCTTAAGAGTGATTTATAAAAAAAAAATTAATTTATTCTAATCAAACTTACTTAAATTTTACATAAATTGCATCATTCATGCATAGTTTTTCACTTATTTTAGCAGTAATCTTCTACTGTATTTATAGATATGATTAATACAATCCCAAAAACTTACTTTCTGATCTATTTTTTCTTTAGATTCAATAGAATTAAAATTCTATTTTATTTGGAATTGATCATTATATTACAAAATCAAATCACTGCTTGCTGATTTATTTTAACAGTAATGATATTTTAGTTGAGTAATTGATTGATTTATATTTTTGTAGGTTACACATATTTGGAATAGAATTTTTTGGCTCCGTCCTAGAACTATTGTTTGGGATAGAATCTGTATAAAAAACCTGAGAGGCAAGAGCTATTGTTCAGGATAGTAGACACCAGCGCCCGTTTTGTGATATCTACAGTGGTTGAGGACACACATGATTGTTATTGAGCACGTAACATTCTTTAAGAGAATTCAACTTTGATTGTTGGGATTGTATAATATCTACGTCATTTATTTATTTTTTATTACATGACTACACAGAAGTTTGAATTTATAATCTCTTGCAAGCTACCTAAAGCCATCACATTTAGTGGCTTCTAGATCATATTTTTCAATACTTATTAAGAGTGTTTTATAGTCAATTTATCTGCATGACCTTCCATCAAGTCAACTGTAGGCATATCCTGACTTGTAAAAAACTGCAATAGTTTTATGCAAAGGATCGGGTTCAGTTAGAAACAAAGACGTCTAGGTAGGTTTTGAAGAAAAATGAATAAATAAAAAGAAAGTTGTACTGTTTTGTGTTGCAAAAATTAGAACAATAAAATTTGAGAACACAAAAGACAGACATTTACATGATGTGGCAATTGCTTAAGTCCACAGAAGAAGCAACAGAAAAGTTTCACGATCAACCAAAAAGAATATAATATTTTTCTCAATAGCTCCCAATCCAAATCCCTGACTCTATCAAAATTTCTTGCAAACAAAATAAATTTTCTTACTCAAATTTTCCATTCCGAGAAATTGATCTAGCTATTTCACTACTCAGCCAGTATCGGCACAGCTTTCCAACCCAAAACAACGCTATTGTACATATCTTTCTCAATATTGCTTCATGCTGCCTCTACCCATAAACAGCATCATTTTATATGTGCTGATAAGACATATATGAGAATCTTGTATCAACAAGGTGTTGATAAGGATTATGTAGTTATGCTTGATAAGGATTTAAATTCAAACTCTTCATCCCTTTGTACTGTAATCGAAATCTCAACAAAAGGATAACACAATTTTATCTTTCTTTTGTATTTTAGTTACAACAAACCTAAGCTAGGTTTAATAGTTTGAGATAAGTTAGGTCCGAATGATTCGCTAGAAGACAAGACTTACTACTGAAGCATGATTCATTTAAATGATAGCTAGGTAATTTTTTCTTAGAATTCTCCCTACTCCTTTCCCTCTCATTCTCTCCTAATAAACGTCGTAGTTTCCACTTCCTCTTAAGGCATTACCATTTGGTCTTGGGATTTGGAATGTGAAATCTGCTTGAGGGACTTTGGTAGCTACTCTGCCACCATAAGTAACATAATAGAGTTGTCATTCAAGTTCGGAGTTAGTCATTTATTAGGAAAATCTGATTCCATCAAAATTTCTTGCAAACAAAAATAAATTTTCTTACTCAAATTTTCCATTCCGAGAAATTGATCTATCTATTTCACTACTCAGCCAGTATCGGCACAGCTTTCCAACCAAAAACAACGCTATTGTACATATCTTTCTCAATATTGCTTCATGCTGCCTCTACCCATTTAACAGCATCATTTTATATGTGCTAATAAGACATATATGAGAATCTTGTATCAAAAAGGTATTGATAAGGATTATTAGTTATGCTTGATAAGGATTTAAGTTCAAACTCTCCATCCCTTTGTACTGTAACCGAAATCTCAACAAAAGGATAACACAATTTTATCTTTCTTCTGTATGTTAGTTACAACAAACCTAAGCTAGGGTTAATAGTTTGTTAGGGTTACTCTCTTGTAAAGATACTGATATATATAGTTGTATCTCTTATGATAATCAATACAATTATCTTTTATCCTCAAAGTCTATCTTCTACAATGCTAACATATACCTGTAATATGAACACCTATATATACTAACGAGATGAGACACTATTTGTTGAAATAGTTGTACCACCCACAGAATTGTCTGTGTTTAGGGTTTGATTCGCCATATTTTAATATTACTTTCTTTATTACTAATACTTTATCCCTCAAGAACCTGACCATTTCACAATTACAACTTAGCTGAAGAGATGCTGTTAACTTGCTTNACTTAGCCGAAGAGATGCTGTTAACTTGCTTCCAAGTTCCAATAGATGTAAGATAATCTGTCCAATTCCAGATTATTTGAGTAAAATAGAAGCTTGTGTGAAAATTAAAGCAATTCAATTTCATAATTTAAAAGGAAAAATTATATAAATCTTCCCCAGAGAGGTTTAATAAAATTACACAGACATTCTTCCTTATTTCAAAATTTATACAAACCTCCCTTATCTCACATTTCAATGTGACAAAACCCTCCCTTTTCTATTTCAAAAATTAGACATAATTCCTTTCCATTAAATTTTACCATAACTGAAACATCCATATCAGATATTTACACCATAAAGGAGGTATGTGTAATATTTAAAATAAGGAGGGAGGTTTATGTAATTCCAATAAAACCTCAAGGGAGGTCCGTATAAATATAAAGCAAGCATATTACATTTTTTAGTAAACTACACTAACCTCACTCAAGGTTTTTTACTGCATAAACTTTAAATTTCACATAAGAAAATGACACGTACAAAAACTTTGTTCAAACGGTGGACAAACAATACATTTAACAAAATTTGAGTCCAAATGGTGCACTTATATTTTTTTGTGGCACATTAATACCACATGTGTATAATTTGTATATAATTTTTGAATTTTTTTTTTCTTGTAAAAATATTTCATTAGTCTTCATATAAATAACATAGTTAATTCTGTGTTGCCATATTCTGATTTAGGAAATTAGCTGAAATATGAAAGAATTGCGCCCTTAAAAAACTACGAATCGAATGAGCCAAAGAAAGTGCATCCTAAACTTAAATCAATGAAAAGTAAAATATTCTAAGCCCCATAATTTATCTATAAATACTTGTTTCTTCTTCAAATCAGGGATTTAAATTGCTGTCTCTAAATGTAATTGCAATCACAATATTATAGTTGCTATGACTTTTAAAACCATACTTTTCCATCATTTCTGCTCGTTATTAACATGTTTTTTTTTTTTTTTTTTTTTTTTTTTTTTTTTTTTTTTTTTTTTTTTTTTTTTTTTTTTTTTTTTTTTTTATTTTTTTTTTTTTTTTTTTTTTTTTTTTTTTTTTTTTGTAATTCTCTCAACACAACCACAATCATAACCGCAATTTAAATCCTCACTTCAAATAAATAATTTAGGTTCACTCATTAATCATTTCCTATAACTCTATATTCCATTGATCATAGAATCCACACAGTTGGCCTCATAAGAAGAAATGCATGAGTTTTATAGATTCTTATTGACTTAAACTTGCTTGTTCTGCAAATGGCAAAAGGTAATGTTACATTTTGGACATTGATTAATTCCTCTCATGCATTTTTTTCAACGTCCATATTCTTGGTGGCTCTTTGTCGCTGATTGTATTGGAGAGTCAGCTGTTAGTTAGTATTTGATTTTCCTTTTACTTAGTCAAATATACTTGTAACAAACTCTCACATACAACAGCTCCCTTATCTAGGGTTAGTTATCCTTTATTTTGAATTTCAAATATTCTGTACACTTGTATAAAGTCACAACTACCGCATAATGAAAAGTGAGACCTTTTCCATCTCTTCCTCGGTTTATCTTTATGGTATCAGAGCTGTAAAAGCTTTCACAAGCATTTCTGATCCAGCTTTCCTTCTTTACACCATGTCTACCGCATCCTCCATCTACACCATCCCTTCCACCAAAAACAGCGCCACCCCTGACCTAGTAACCATTAATGTCTCCAACTGAGAGTGCAGGATCTATTCCTAGAAGGGGGGGTGAATAGGAATTAATTAAAAATTGCTTCTTAAAGCTGATTCAAATAGCAGATTTGTTTAAGAACTTGTTAACGAAAACTAGTTCTTACAAACAAGTTCTTCTACAAATCCCAGACTTGAATATTCAAAAAAAGACTTTACAAACCATGCACCATTAGAAACAGAGGATTAACTAGAGAAGCAAAGATAAAGAAAGAAAGAGCTAGATAGAGATTTTATAGTGGTTCGGCCTAACATGCCTACATCCACTTCTCTCATGTTAATGGGGTTCCACTATACTTCAAGGTTATTTCTCAAGCTTCTCCAAGCTTTACACCAAGTTTATTTTACAAGCTTCTTCAAGCTTAGCTCCCATGGTTTTTGTTTTCCAAGCTCACCATGAACTTACTCTCTCTAACTCTAGAGATCACTCACATAGATTTCTCCCATAGAAATCCAAGATACAAAACCCAAGTGTTTGGTTTAGCCCCAATAGAAACTCTCTCAAAGAGTAGATGTATTACAATGAAGATCTTGAAACATGAAGGTATCCGAGAGTAGGAAGAAGAAGATGTAGAACTCAGTTCTTCAACAATGGCTTCCTTCTCTCTTTCTCTTGTGTGTTGCTTCTCTTCTGTTCTTCATGAATGAATATGAATACTTGATGCCTTCTTGCTTTATTGGCTTCCCTTGCACGTGAAAGGCCAAATGGTGAGGGAAAAGAGGAGCCATCAACTGGTTGACCCCTTGTCCATCAGTCACACTGCTTTCCTCCTTTTTGTCCAAAAAGTTTCTCTTTGTGTAAGAGAGTAGAAACAACTTTCTTGATACTTGAGCTTTTCCAAAAGCACATAGAAAGATATTTCCTATTTACTAAGAGTAGAACTCTTAGTCAGATAAGCAAAAGGGAAACTTTGGCCTGAAGCCCGCAAGCAGCCTTGTCCACATCAACAATCTCATAGTCCTATCACATGATCCAAAACTAGTTTTGAAGAATAAGTTCTTCAAGACTCATTTGAAGATTGAGCTGGATACAACTTAGAAAACATAGCAAAGATTAATAACAAGACAAACAACACATATAAGAAATTAAGACATTATTGTTATCATCAAAACAGGTTCAGAAACTTGTGGGACTAACAATCTCCCCCTTTTTGGTGATGACAATAATGTGATTTGAGAAAAGCTCCCTCTTAGTTTATGCCTAGCAAGAACTGAAAAATCAAAACTTCTAGCATTAACATTATATCAGAATCAGACGGGAGTTTTCTCAAATAACCTGTCCAATATCAATTCAGACACATAGCAGATATGACAGTTCAAACAGACTATCCCACATAACATTATTTTCTCCCCCTTTGGCATTATCAAAAAGAGGGGAAATAATACTACCAACCAGATTAGTGCAGAGTAATCTACATGATCATAGGAATCAAATGAAAACAGGAAGAGGATCAAAGCATTAGAGCAGCCAAAATTAAGATTATCATGACAAAATAGGACACAATCAGTCAAGCATAAGCAAAATAAGTATGAATGATGCAAGTGCAGTGATGAAAGTAATAGGTTATAGAATGTCCACCTATGCTACATTTACAGTCAAAGTTGTATCAAAAGAGACTGAATAAAAATTAAGGATCAGAAGATGGAGGTTGCTGAGAGGCAAGGAGAGCTGTCAACTTGTCCTTAATGATTGCCAAATCCTTTTCAACTGCAGTCATCCGAGCAGTAGAGTCAAAGGCCAAAGTCTGGAAGAAGTTCAGACGCCTGCCAATCTGATTGGCTAGCTCCTCTGGATTGATTGAACTGATCTATTCTTCATGATCCACCCTATCAGAAGGTTGAGCCGAAGGTCCTGACTTTCTGGCTTTCTTGGTTGGCTTGGAACTGGATGGATTACTGGCAGCATGCTTTTTAGATTTGGCTGAAAGGGAGCTGGTCGAGGCTGCATGTTGTTTTCCTTTGCCAGTTGAAGAATGCACAGTGGGTTCTGAGAGGGGATTAGTGGAAGGAAGAGGTTTTTTGAGGATAAACTTATCCGGAAGTGGTTCAAATTCAAATTTGGAAAGATCAATCTTAAAGTATTTGCAAAGTTTGACAATGATCATTCCATAAGGTAAACTGGTTTTGGTTCTTGATCCTTTGACAGTAGCAGCCATTGTGCTTAGGATCAATCTATGTAGGTTCAGTGGCAACTGGTTTTTCAAATGATAAAGCAGGAAGAGATCAGGAGTGGACACCTCAGTATGACTTCCTATACGGGGTAAGATATGAGAGGTTATTATCTTGGCCAAGGTTCTAGTGAAGGAATTGAAGCAGTGAATTGAGGGAGGTCTGCCCAGCCCTCTTTGGTCAGGAAAGTCACATATGGATTCCATGGCATCATCAAAAGATACCAAATCAGATGGCCAAATTTTTTGTACTATCCTACATTCTCCTTTCACAGGTAGCCTCAGAATGCTTTCTAATAATCTTTCAGAGATTACCATTTCAGTTCCAGCAATGAAGGATTTTAAATAAATAATTCCAGAATCTGAGCCTCTCAGTGGCTGCAGATGGGCATAGAACAAGCAAATTACCTTGGGAATTAAGGGTTCTTCTATTTTGAGAATGCTTGTCCATCCCATAAGAGCAAAGGCTTCTTCAATTGTTGTGGTTGTTGGTAATGGAGAGTCCAAGTGAATGATGCACCCTGGAGCATAAGACCTCTTGTCAGAGTCTGAAGAAATTTTCCTCAGCAGTCGTGCTCTCAAATAGTTAGATTTCCTCTTCAGACTCAGTACTGCAAGTAGTACTTATAGATTATTTTCCAGAGTCATGACTTTTAGAGGATGATCCTTTCTCAGAGGGTTTCGAAGCTTTCTGCTTTTGAGGGACTTTAGTGTGAGTGGTGGTTGCATGTGGCTTCGAGGTAGAACCGAGTGTCTGTGACATTTTCCCTTTAGACTTAGGAGAAAATGCTGTTTTCCTTGCCAACATTTTCATTCTCCTTGGTCTTGGAGGAGAAATTGATGGATTGGTTTCTGGTTAAGGGTTTGTAGATTGAGGGTTAGAATTGACAGCAGGTGATGAAGGTGAAGATGGGGGTTTAGACGATTGGGGATTATGTGATGATGTGTTTGAAGGAGAGGATGGAAGGGCTGAACCAGGTTGAGGATTGGTAGATGAGGGTTCTGAAATGGGAGAGGGAGAGGCCATTTTACATTTTCCTTTTGCAGTGCTGGAAGCAAATTTCGTTGCTTTGTGGATAATAGTATCAATGTCTCTTGTTTCTTCGGAGGAGGAGGAATTTTCCACCTGAATGGGATTTTCTTTAGAAGTGCTCACTTCAATCTTTCCCTTGAGCTGTGCTTTCAATCTTTGGCTTGTTCTTCTTCTGTCCATGATTTAACAGTTGACTTTTGTGCTTGGAGAATTTGGCAGATGAAGAAGGCAAAAAGGACACACCACGAATGGAGGAGATCGTGGAGAGAAGAACCAGTTGATAGAAAGCAAAACAGGGGAAATGGGAAGTTGAACAGTTAGGTTCAATTTCGAAGAGGCAAAGAGAAATGAAGCCTGGGAAGGAGCAGACTGAAACGGTGAGTTTTGGCCAATCTTACGGACATATCAAAAGTCGCAAGTGAAATGCACGTTTTGGCCAGAGGCCAGAAAAATCGGGCTGGAGTGATGGAGGCCCAACTTTAACAACAAAACAGATTGACCCAGAGATAGCTCCAGACCGAAAATGGATAGAGAGGGCTTTTGGCTCAGAACATATTTTGCCCAGCAAACCCACTAAATTCTCTTCTAATAAAAGATTCAGATACAACCAATTTTATGAGAGAACAAAGTATTCAAAATAATTTGGGAAAATTTTGAGAGATGAATGATTGGAATTCAGATTTCTTTTATCAATACTTTCAGAAAGTATAAGAGCACATTTAAGACATTCACTAACCAAGAAAATTTTTCAAAGAATGAGATGCATATGAACAAATATTTAACACACATGCATGAAGGGATACATCATTATTGCAAATTGATCATGCCTAATTCATGTCTTAGAAAGCAAAATTTTTCTTCAGCTAGAGGTTTTGTGAAAATGTCAGCAAGCTGATCTTCAGTGTTAATAAAGGAAAGTTCAATGTCACCTTTCAACACATGATCTCTAAGAAAATGATGCTTAATATCAATGTGCTTAGTCCTAGAGTGCTAAACTGGGTTTCTAGCAATGTTAATAGCACTTGTATTATCACATAGTAAGGGAATTTTGTTCAGAAGTATATCATAATCAGAAAGTTGTTGTTTCATCCATAGCACTTGTGAGCAACACAGACCAGCTGCTATGTATTCGGCTTCAGCTGTTGATTGAGCCACTGAGTTCTGTTTCTTTGATTGCCAAGAGACTAGTGCTCCCCCGAGAAATTGACAACCTTCACTTGTGCTTTTTCGATCAATGGAACAGCCAGCATAATCCGAATATGTATAAGAAACTAGTTCGAAAGAACTAGTTCTATTGAACCATAAACCAACATTCATAGAATTTATTAGATATCAAAATATACTTTTGACAGCAATTAAGTGAGATTCCTTTGGATTAACTTGAAATCTGGCACATGCACACACAGAATAAATGATGTCTGGCCTACTTGTCGTTAGATATAGCAGAGATCCTATCATACCTCTAAACCTTTTCTCACACACAGATTTACCCTTTTCATCCAGTACCAATTTCGTAGCAGGACTCATAGGGGTTGAAATTCCTTTTGCATTGTCCATGCCAAACTGCTTGAGTAATTCTTTTGTGTACTTTGACTGATTAATGAAGATTTCATCTCTGATTTGTTTCACTTGAAGTCCAAGGAAGAAGTTGAGTTCTCCCATCATACTCATCTCAAACTCACTTTTTATTAGTGACTCAAAATCCTTGCAGAGCTTATTGTTAGTTGAACCAAAGATAATATCATCAACATAAATTTGAACTATGACAATATCACGAGATACTCTTTTAGTGAAGAGAGTGGTATCAACTTTTCCTCTCAGAAAATTATTTTTCATGAGAAATTCACTAAGTCTATCATACCAAGCTCTAGGAGCTTGCTTAAGACCATAGAGAGCTTTGGAAAGCTTATATACGTGGTTAGGAAAGTCTAGATTTTCAAAACCAGAGGGCTATTTAACAAACACTTCTTCACTAATGTATCCATTTAAAAATGCACTTTTCACATCCATTTGAAAAACTTTAAAGCCTTTGAAAGAAGCAAATGCAAGAAACATTTTAATAGCTTCTAGTCTAGCTACAGGAGCAAAAGTTTCTTCATAGTCTATACCTTCCTGCTAATTGAAACCTTGAGCTACCAGTCATGCTTTGTTTCTCACAACTTTCCCATCTTCATCAAGCTTGTTTCTGAACACCCATCTTGTACCTATGATTGTTTGACCTTTTGGTTTAGGAACAAGAGTCCAGACTTGATTCCTTAAGAACTGATTCAGTTCCTCTTGCATTGCCATTATCCATCCTTCATCTTGAAGTGCCTCATCAATCTTGGTAGGCTCGGACAAGGATAATAGAGCCAAATTTGCATGTTTATCCCGGAGAGATGCTCTTGTACTAATCCCTCTTCTCAAGTCACCAATCACTTTGTCAATTCGATGATCTTTTAGAACTCTGGTTTCCTTTGACAGAGAATCTCTCACATTTATTTGTAGAGCTTCCTCTTCGGTTGGTTCTGAAAGATCTAGCTCTATGTGAATTGAATCACATGGAATTTGCTCTGCTAACTTCTCTTGATTGTGTTCTGACTTGGAGGATCTTTTGAGGTTGTCCTGCAATAACTCGTTTTCGTCAAGGGTATTGGAAACCAAGGGACAATTAGATTCATCAAAAACAACATGCATTGATTCCTCAACTATAAGAGTTCTTTTATTGAAAACTCTATAAGCTTTGCTTGACAAAGAGTAACGTAGGAAAATGGCTTCATTAGATTTTGAATCAAATTTTTCCAAATGATTTTTTCCATTATTTAGCACAAAACATTTGCATCCAAATGCATGAAAGTAGCTTACATTAGGTTTTCTCCCCTTCCAAATCTCATAAGGGGTTTTCTTCAAAATAGGCCTGATTAAACATCTATTTAAAATATAGCAAGATGTATTTATAGCTTCAGCCCAAAAGTATTTTGGTAAATCATTTTCACATAACATGGTTCTGCCCATCTCAACTAAAGATCTATTTTTCCTCTCAACCACACCATTTTGTTAGGGGGTTCTAGGAAAGGAGAAATTATGGTGAATTCCTTATTTTTCACAAAAAATTTGAAATAGTTGGTTCTCAAATTCTCCACCATGATCACTTCTAATTGATAAGATGACAAAACCTTTTTCATTTTGCATTTTCTTGCTGAAGCTTTCGAAAACCCCAAAGGTGTCATCCTTATGAGCAAGTAAGAAAACCCAAGTAAATCTTGAAAAGTCATCTACAATTACAAAACAATATTTCTTTCCATTCAAACTAGATGTAGATGTTGGTCCAAAGAGATCCATGTGAAGAAGATGGAGTGGTCTAGAAGATGACAGTTCCTTCTTAGACTTGAAAGAGGATTTAGTTTGTTTGCCTTGCTGACAAGTAGCACACACTTTGTTTCTTTCAAAAGATAATTTAGGCAAACCAGAAACTAGATCCTTTTTAGAAAGCTTGGACAAGAGTTTAAAATTCACATGACCAAGTCTTCTATGCCACAGCCATGAGTTGATGTTTTGAGAAGTAAAAGATGTTTCCTTTTTAGATGACAGAGAGCTTCCGGAAACAATATAAACATTAGAGCATCTTTGACCAACGAATAAGACATCATCAGAGTTCTTCTTATGAATAATGCAATGAGGAGTTTCAAAGGTAATTTTATGACCCTTGTCACAAAGCTGACTTATACTCAATAAATTATACATCAATCCTTTAACTAAGTAAACATTGTCAATCAGTAAATTAGGAGAAATTTTTACTTTACCTAGACCTACAATTCTGCCTTTGCTATTGTCACCAAAAGAGATGTCTCCCAAATCAACTTTGTTGATGGAGACAAATTTTGAGGTATCACCAGTCATGTGTCTGGAACAGCCACTGTCTAGATACCAGCATTCGCTTTTGGCTTGATAGCAAACCTGCAATAAGATTAGAAAGGCTTAGGTACCTAAACTTCTTTAGGTCCTTTCATGTTAGAAACAAATGTGCCTTTAGGCACCCATACCATCTTTCTTTTATTACAAAGATTTTTGTAAGAACAAATATTTTGAAAATGTCCCATGTAACCATAGTAAGAACAGGTTCCTTTAGAAAAGGAATGTGAAGAGGAAGCTTTGACAGAGGTGTTTTTCAACAATTTTGAAGAACTAGGCTGAGCATAGCCTAAACCAGACTTGTCATTACTTACTCTTTGCTTTCCTAGAATGGAGTTTAGATTATTTCTTCCCTTAACAAATTTGGCTAAATCTCCAGTCAGCTCAGTTATTTTTTCTTTTAATTTGTCATTTTCCCTTTTAAGAGAGGAAGTGAAATTATCTTCTTTTTCAAGAATATTATTTTGATGCTGAAGATTGTTAAGTCTATTAATCAACTCAGCATTATCCTTTTCAAGTTCCTCTATCACACTGACTTGTTCTTTTATAATTTTCTTTAAGGCACTGATTTTTACAAGTCTTTTCTCATAGTCAAATGACAAATCATCAAATGCAAGACTCAACTCATCATAAGAAGGCAGGAGATCAAAGTCTAGATCATTTACCTCACGCTTTTCTCCAAACCTTTCCCCATGTGCCATTAGACATAAGTTGGCCACATTTTCTTCTTCTGACTCATTACTTTCTGATGTTGAGTCTTCATCACTCCAAGTGGCCACCATAGCTTTCTTTTTCTCCTTTCTAAAGAACCTCTTTTTGTTGAGATTTGGACATTCGGGTTTAATGTGCCTTGGCTTTCTGCATTCATAACATATGATAGGCTCTTCGCTGCTTTCTCCCTTGTTGAAGTCTTTGCGAGCTTTCTGTGAGAAGTTCTTCTTCTCTTTTCTTTTTCTCATCATATCAAGAACTCTTCTAGTTACTAGGGCTACTTCTTCATCACTAGAGTCTGGTTCTCCTTGAGTGCTGATCTCTGAAACATTTGAAGTGAGGGCCAGATTTTTCTTTCTTTCCTCGATCATGCTCTTCTTTTCCATAATCAGAATCTGGTGCGATTCAAGAGTGCCTCTAAGAGCATCAACAATAAGATCATTTGTTTCTACGAATTGAAGCAAGACAGTAACTTTGGAGTTCCATTTTTCAGTGAGGCATCTCAGGATTTTCTTGACTTGTTCCTTTTGAGTATAGACTCTTCCAAGTCCTTTCAAGCTGTTAATGATACTTAAAAATCGAGCAAAAAAGGAATCCAGAGACTCATCTGGAGTCATGTGGAACATCTCATATTTGGAGGAATAAATGTCAATTTTTGCTTCTTTGACATGGCTTGTTCCTTCATGAATGGCAGCAAGTCTATCCCACATTTCTTTTGCTGTGTTGTAGGAGGCAATGTTTTCATATTCTATAGCAGACACTCCACATACAATGTTGTATCTAGCCTTGGAGTTTAACGTGAATCTGAGTTTGTCTTCAGTGGTGAACTCATGCTCTTTTTTTGGGACAGTAACTCCATCAACTACTTTGGTAGGGTGAGTGATGCCATCTCTAACTATCTGCCAAACATCATAATCAATTGCTTCAAGATACATTTCTATTTGTTGCTTCCAGTAGGGATAGTTCTCTCTATTGAAGAAAGGAGGCTTGTGAGATGAGTGAGACTCATTTTGGTTATTCATGATACCTGCAATACAATCTTGATAGGATCTTTAGCTCATAGTTAGTTAAACCAGAAAATGATGAGCACTAGCTCTGATACCAATTGAGAGTGCAGGATCTATTCCTAGAGGGGGTGAATAGGAATTAATTAAAAAGTGCTTCTTAAAGTTGATTCAAATAGCATATTTGTTTAAGAACTTGTTAACGAAAACTAGTTCTTACAAACAAGTTCTTCTACAAATCCCAGACTTGAATATCCAAACAAAGACTTTACAAACCATGCACCATTAGAAACAGAGGATTAACCAGAGAAGCAAAGATAAAGAAAGAAAGAGCTAGACAGAGATTTTATAGTGGTTCGGCCTAACATGCCTACATCCACTTCTCCCATGTTAATGGGGTTCCACTATACTTCAAGGTTATTTCTCAAGCTTCTCCAAGCTTTACACCAAGTTTATTTTACAAGCTTCTTCAAGCTTAGCTCCCATGGTTTTTGTTTTCCAAGCTCACCATGAACTTACTCTCTCTAACTCTAGAGATCACTCACATGGATTTCTCCCATAGAAATCCAAGATATAAAACCTAAGTGTTTGGTTTAGCCCCAATAGAAACTCTCTCAAAGAGTAGATGTATTACAATGAAGATCTTGATACATGAAGGTATCCAAGAGTAGGAAAAAGAAGATGTAGAACTCAGTTCTTCAACAATGGCTTCCTTCTCTATTTCTCTCGTGTGTTGCTTCTCTTCTGTTCTTCATGAATGAATATGAATACTTGATGCCTTCTTGCTTTATTGGTTTCCCTTGCACGTGAAAGGCCAAATGGTGAGGGAAAAGAGGAGCCATTAACCGGCTGACCCCTTGTCCATCAGTCATACTACTTTTGTCCTTTTTGTCCAAAAAGTTTCTCTTTGTGTAAGAGAGTAGAAACAAATTTCTTGATAGTTGAGCTTTTCTAAAAGCACATAGAAAGATATTTCCTATTTACTAAGAGTACAACTCTTAGTCAGATAAGCAAAAGGGAAACTTTGGCCTGAAGCCCGCAAGCAGCCTTGTCCACATCAGCAATATCATAGTCCTATCATATGATCCAAAACTGGTTTTGAAGAACAAGTTCTTCAAGACTCATTTGAAGATTGAGCTGGATACAACTTAGAAAACATAGCAAAGATTAAGAACAACAAGACAAACAACACATATAAGAAATTAAGACATTATTGTTATTATCAAAACAGGTTCAGAAACTTGTGGGACTAACACCAACCTTGTCATCAAACTTGCTCCAAACAACTATGTTGCATGGGCAAAGCAAATGAAATCCATGCTCATAGGTTATGGTCTTGTTGGCCATATCACCGGCTCCACACCATGCCCTCCGCCCACCATTGAAGTTAATGAAGAAATTATTGCCAACCCGCTGTCCACCTTTTGGGTATGGCAAGATCATTTCTTGCTTTTGGCCATTATGGCCTCTTGTGAACTCGATGCACGTGCCGTCATCTCTCAAGCTGAATCTGCCCAAGAAGCTTGGGACCGGCTGTGTCGTGCCTTTGCTAATCGCTCTAGGTCACGTATCTTGACCTTAAAGGAGCATCTTTCGAACCTCACCAAAGGTTCCATCTCTGTTGTCGAGCACCTTCGCACCATTAAGGGCATTGCCGATGAACTTTCTCTCATTGGCCATCCTTTGGATGAAATTGATCTCATCCTTCATTGTTTAAGTAGTTTGGGTCCTGAATACAAGGACATCTCATCTGCTTTGCGCATTAGAGAGAACCCCGTTTCCTATGATGAACTCTATGAGTTGCTCACTGACCATGAAGCTCTCTTACAAAAAGAAGCCAAATCTGTTGACCTTCCAGTGGCTGCCAACTATGTCAAGAAACACCACTATCCCTTTGATGTGTCTAGCCTTTCTAGTTCAGGACCCCTGGATATTATTTATTCAGATGTATGGGGTCCTACCCCTTGTTATTCCCTTGATGGTTTTCGATATTATGTAATTTTCATCGATCACTTCTCTCGTTATGTTTAGTTATATCCTATTAAACATAAATCTGATGTTTCTTTGATCTTTCCCACCTTTAAGACATTAGTTGAGAAAACGTTTAACTCCAAAATTAAAACCTTGTATTCGGATAATGGTGGAGAGTACCTAGGGCTACGTCCCTTCCTCTCTTCTCATGGCATAAATCACTTACACACCCCTCCAGACACTCCTGAACATAATGGACTCTCAAAACGTAAACACCGTCATCTACTTGAAACAGCACGCTACCTTCTCAATCATGCTTCTCTTCCTACAAAGTTCTGGTCATTTGCACTCAAAACAGCAGCCTATCTTATCAACAGACTTCCCACGCCAGTCCTCAAGTCCAAATCCCCCTTTTTCCATTTTATTTAACAAATCCCCAAATTATTCAAAATTTCAAATTTTTGGTTGCCTTTGCTTTCCTTGGCTAAAACCATATACTACCAACAAACTCTAACCTAGGTCCAACTCTTGTGTCTTCCTTGGTTACTCCACCACACAAAGTGCCTACATTTGTTTTGATATTCAAAATCAAAAGTTATTCCACTCATGGCATGTTCAGTTTTTAGAAGATATTTTTCCTTTTTCCAAAGAATCCTTCTCCTCTTCAATCTCATCTCCTACGTCTCTCTCCAACTCTCCTTTTCCCCATGAGTTAATTCCCTCTCACAGTCCCACTCTACCTTTATCACTTCCCAGTCAACCCTCCACCGAATCCTCCCTCTCTTCCTTGAACCCGTCCACCTCTTCTCCCTCTCCACTTCTACCTATTTCTGCACGTTCACCTCCCACTTCACCCTCTCCTCCATGTGCTCTCTCTGACCCTACAGCAGTGACTTTGCCGCCTGCCACTCAAGGACTTCTCTCAGGTAACTCAACTTCTCCTCCACCTGTCCCTCCCCTCAACACTCACCCCATGACCACTAGAGCTAAAAACCACATACACAAACCCAAGAAACTATATGCGGTTTCCAAATACCCTCTTCCCCAAGCTCTTGAACCTACATGTGTCTCTCAAGCTCTCAAAACTCCCCACTGGAGATAAGCTATGTCTGAGAAATTTAATGCTCTCATGAACAATGATACTTGGGATTCAATACCGTCACACCCTACCTATAATATTGTTGGCAACAAGTGGGTATTTCGTGTCAAACGAAATTCAGATGGCTCCATTTCATGCTACAAAGCATGTCTTGTCACCAAGGGCTTCCACCAATGTCCCGGTGTTGACTATTTTGATACATTTAGTCCTGTTATCATGCCTCAAACAATCAAAATAGTACTTTCTATTGCTTTCTCACGTGGCTGGCCTCTTTGCCAATTGGACGTGAACAATGCATTCCTTCAAGGAGCCCTCACCGAGACTATATACATGGCTCAACCCCCTGGTTTTGTTAATCAAAAATATCCATCTCATGTGTGCCGCCTCAAGAAAGCTCTATATGGCCTCAAACAAGCCCCCCATGCATGGTATCACTTTTTACGTACTTTTCTCTTGCACTATGGTTTCATTAATTCCAAGACAGATGCTTCCCTGTTTATATATCAAACAGGTACTATCATTGCCTATTTTTTGGTCTATGTTGATGATCTCCTCCTAACCGGCAACTCCACTGCTTTTCTTGCACAATTTATGAAATCCCTTGCCACTGCCTTCTCCTTAAAAGACCTCGGTTTTCCTAATTATTTTCTTGGTCTTGAACTAATTCCCTCGCCAAGAGGGCTCTTTATCATACAACACAAGTATATAAGAGATCTGCTGGCCAAATCAAACATGGAAGGCGCCAAACCGGTCACCACTCCTATGTCAACCTCGGCTAAATTTGCTCTTGACTCTCCTTTGACTGATGTGACTGTTTACAGGACATTGGTTGGATCTCTCCAATACTTGTCTCTCACTCGTCCGGATGTTGCTTACATAGTTAGCCGCCTTACTCAGCACATGCATGCTCCAACCGATGACCACTATCAAGCCCTAAAGCGATCGCTGCATTACCTCAAATCTACACTCACCTTTGGCATTATTCTTACTCGACACACTTCACTCTAGCTCACTGCCTACTGTGATGCTGATTGGGTAGGTGACACAGCTGATCGTCGCTCTACAGGTGCCTACATTGCTTATCTTGACAACAATCCCATCTCCTGGAGCTCTCGCAAGCAGAAATCAGTGGCTCGCTCATCCACAGAGGCTGAATACCGCACCAATGCTTCCACCTCTGCAGAAATTCTATGGCTTCAACACTTGCTTACCGAGCTTGGTCTCAAGCTCCCTGCCCCTCCCCTGATTTACTCCGATAACATTGGTGCCACCTATCTTTGTGCCAACCCTATCTTTCACTCAAGAATGAAGCACTTGTCCATTGACTATCACTTTGTCCGGGATTTAGTTGCTAACAAAGCTCTCCGAGTCTCTCATGTCCCCTCCTTACATCAACTTGCGGATCTTCTCACCAAGCCACTACCGGGGCCCTGTTTTCAATCTCTTAGGTCCAAGATTGGTGTCGTTGACTCCTCCACCATCTTGAGGGGGCGTATTGGAGAGTCAGCTGTTAGTTAGTATTTGATTTTCCTTTTACTTAGTCAAATATACTTGTAACAAACTCTCACATACAACAACTCCCTTATCTAGGGTTATCTAGGGTTAGTTATCCTTTAATTTGAATTTCAAATATTCTTTACACTTGTATAAAGTCACAACTACA
>QAOA01001277.1:0-35568 GCA_003255065.1 Cercis canadensis
TTTCTTCTCAATTTATGTACTTAAAATTTCCTTCATATAGGTAAAAAAATGAAAATTTAAAGGTTTTCCCAAGATAAATACTTTTTGTTATGCTTATATTTAAAACATTGTCTTTTTACACTAATAATTAGTGAAGTTTTAAAGTTTATCTTCAATCTCTAATTCTCTATGACTATTTCTTTTAATAAGCATTAAATATAAGATAATGTGCCCTTTTCTAATTTTATATTAACTAATTTGAATTAAAATAGATGTTTTAACTTTTAAGTATTTAACGTATTTGAAACATTTATATAAAAAAAAATTGTACCAAAATTAATTAGTAATGACTTCTTTTTTAACTTTTAAGTATTTAAGGTATTTGAAACGTTTATATAAAAAAAATTGTACCAAAATTAATTAGTAATGACTTCTAATAAAAGTGATCTAAGTAGAATTAGATTGTCATAATCTATAGAAAGAATATCCTTAAGTGATTTGATTTTAGGGCTCCATTGACTTGCAAATTCTCACACATAAACTACGCTTATTATTACTTAAAGTAGAATAATATACAATAAATGTAAGACTGAAGATGGATACATGTTATATTGAATGAATATTCCACAATAATTTTATCATCTCAATAACTAAGGTACTAAGATATGAAGTCAGTAATTAATTAGTGTCAACATTTAAGTAAAGGTTAGGATATTCTTAAGCTTTATCTTTCTTTCACCGTATGTAGTGTTAACATTTACTTAAAGGTTAGGATATTCTTAAGTTTTATCTTTCTTTCACCGTATGCGAATATTCTATGTATTATTTTTCATGTTAAACTCAAAATCATCTAAAAGGTTAGTTGACATTACCGATACTTTTTAAAAATTATTTTTTTTATAACACTAGATAGGAATTATTAAAAAAATTTGTAGTATTTAAGTTATATAATGATTAGATTATGGTACTAAGGTATAAAAATTCCTAGTTAGACAATACTTCTAATTTCATAAGAATTCTTTAAAAAATAAATTTCTCCAAAATTTAGAGGCCTTGCTTAGAAACTTGTTCTCATAAATTTTAAAATGTTCCAAATTGTATAGTTCATAATCAACATAACCAATATAAATTTAGTTAAATCATTAAATTAGTAAGTGTGACATTTGTCAATATATGGGGCTTTTGATGGTTTATCAAATTGACATGAAGATTTTGTCAAAAAATTGCAAACCTTTGAAATTCAAAGTTAGAGTTCATCGCATTTTTATGGAGACATAGAACTAAGAGAAAAGACAAACTAGAAGATTCATTTACACATATCTTTTAAAACTTGTGAAGCTTCATCTTGGTATCTTTTAAAAAAATTTCTTTTGTGAATTTTTATCATTTGAAAGAAGTCTTAATTATTTTAAAAATTAAGATGAAAAAGAAAGTACTAACAAAATTAAAAATTAACTTTATATAATTATACTTGCACTTTAATTTAAAAAAAAATTATACGTGTACTAATTAATCTAATATAATTCACTATTTAGTCAATATTATTATGTCAATAATGTATTCTTTTAAAAAAAAAATGAATGATATATTCTTAAATTGCCACAAAAATTAAAAATATATTAATCACCACTACTTATTGGGTCTTTTTTTAAATTTTTATTTATTAAGTTCAAATGAAATGGATTGCATGAAATTATCACTTCTCTATCTTAATTTGATACAATCATGTTCATTTGAAAAGAACTGCATAAAATTAATTTGGGCTTTTTTTCAATTTGACACTAATCAAGTGTAATAAATTTGGTTTTTTTTTTAAATTTTTTTTTTTACTAATTAAGTTTAATTGAAATGTAATTATATGAAATTATATTTTTTGTTCTCTCCAATTAATACTAATCAAGTTCAAACAAGACTCAATTCAAGTGTATGAAATTAAAATAAGACTTTTTTTTTTCACTTTCACAATAATTAGGTTCAAATGAAATGAAGTTAGATAACACTACATTATATCACTTTATTAGTGTAGTGTTATATTAATTTGGGTTTTAACTATCATTTAGGTTGACAATTAGAATGTGACAATGATTTTTAGAATAAGATGGTTCTCATACATTATCTTTGGAGGTAAAGCTATTTTACAAGTAGAAGAAAAGTAACTAATAAGAATTTCTATTTTGCATCATGAAAAAAATTATTGAAACTATTCCCATTAGTCATACATTTTTAGAGATTGAAGATTTTTTAATTCAACACTTAATATAGTTCAACTAAAAATAAGTGCATAAAATTGAATTAGAGAGTTTTTCAATTTATGAAATTGAGTTAGAACTTTTTTAATTTTTTTAACTATGAGGTTGATTTATAATAAGTGAAAATGTTGTCGTCAAAAACTATATTAAATATTTTGATGCCTATAGCAGGTTGAGTAAATGTATGGGCTCCACTATTAACACACTTATTACAACTTGAATGACCCATATAGGATGAGATTGTTTAACCCCATTTTTACATGGAGTCAGTTAAAGCCCCCTTTTATATATTACTTCTCAATTACTGCCCAATGTTATGCACCCATGATTTGTGGGTTGTTTAACCCCATTTTTGCATGGGGTCAGTTAAAGTCCCCCAATCTTTAGTTACGCAATTTGGCTAATTGTGTTTCCTTTGCAGTCTCGCAATTCCCTCAATTGTGAAATTTTCAGTCATGCAGCAAAGCATGTGGGGCCCCGGTGGAGGAATTGAAACAATGGAGTGACACCATTGTGCATGTTTCAGCTCTCAAGGGTGCCATTTGGCAAATGACATCACTATTTGAATTCCATAGTTTCTCATTTTGTGACATTGGTGGGTCCGCTGCACCTTCTCTCCTCTTTGACCGAAGAAAAAATATTAAAAAGAAAGCTACCATATTTGAGGAATTAGTTTGAAAATTGCGTAGTGATGGAATTAAGATTGAAAATTGCAATATTGAAGTCTTTGATCCCCACTTCAATCCCAAATTTGGGATGAATTATGAGATTTTATGATTTTTTTTTATGATTAAAGTGCCCTTATTCATGACTAATTCATCTCTAATTTGGGATTAGAGTACTTAAATTTTAGGCTAATGAAGTCACATAACTGCCACATTACATTTCCATCCATTGACTAACAATCAAATGGATGAAAGGATTTTCTCTCATAAATTGTGAAGTTTAGGGAGTTTTAGGATGATTTTGAATCCTAGGGATTTTTGGTACACGGATCAAAGTTGAATTGGTTATATACATTTTACCCTTTAACTTACTAGTGATAGAATGATGACTATATTTTTCTTAATAACTAGAGTATGATTTAGAAACAAGGTATGTTTTGAATGAGACACTTTAATGATTGAGTCTTTGGTCCTTTACTATGAAGTTCTTATGTTCAAACCTTGTTAAAATTGAGTGAGACATAATTATTAGTAGGGATAGATAGACTTCAAGATGAACGTCTTATTTTCATTTCTTTATAAATTATAGAAAAGAACTTCTGACAATCAATTGTAATGCTGAATGAAAAAGAAAAAGATTATTTGGTGATTTTTTTTTTTTGGTTTTAATATTATGAGTATTCTCAAACTAACATTTGCACACCGAAACTATGTTCATTCCTAAGTGATCTTAAAAGCATACCCCATACATCAACTCAAGAAAATTTTCCCTTGGACCTAGAATTCGAAGATGGGTTAACTTAGATGAATCTATTGCATTCTTACTACCAACACCATTTAATTCAAATCTCTTGAAGATCAATATGTGAATTTTAAACCTTGGAATTGAATATCCAAATAAATAAATAAATTTTAGTTTTGCATGGAAATCATATTAAGTTTTCCTTAAAACTGATGAACACACTTTTTATACAGTAGTTATCCCTCATATTTAGTCTTTTAAACCTCTTTTGAGCTGAATTGAATAGGCTTGTGCCACATTTCATGAGTTTGGATCCAATTGAGCTTAAATGTAATTTTCAGCAATACTGGGCATTTTATGTTGTCTCTGTGTTTCATGCATATCTTTAGTTCTGATGTCTAAAAATTTCGAGTGATACCTTATAGGAAAGCTGAGAGAATTATCTACAACTTTCATTCAGGGCTCAAAAGCCAATTCGGACGTCCAGAAGGTCATATGCAGCCTAGAAGCCAGAGAAGAGATGCTGTCGCAGGATCCTGACCCGCATGCAGTATTTGGACCATAACTTGAGATTTAGGTGTCGTATGGACTTGAAACTAGTCCCATTGGAAAGCTAACAGATAGAGCTTCAATTGTTATGAAGACCGGTTCACCAGATTGTATATTTTAGATGGTATTATTTGCTGTCAAAGTTGGCTGATGGTTCCAGAAACCTGTTGGCACTTAAATGGGCCTAACTTCCTCATGACAAGTCCAAATGAGCCCAAACCAAAGCCCAATGAAAGCTAAGGCCCATGGGAATAAGTGTGCCCTAAGGGCAGTTTGAGTGTGCATGTATTTTTGGAGGTCTATATGTTCAGAAAGGGGCAGCCGAAATTCAGAATAAGGCATTAGGATATTTTAGACAGCTTTTCAAGTTTTCTTAGTCTTTAAGTTTTCTCTCTAGATATTTTGTAAGAACTTGGCTTCTCTTGTTCATGGAGGGCTAAATCAGCAAATCAATCCAGGTTTTAGCTGTTCTGATTATTGATTCTGAGATTATGCTTTAATTGCTATTCATTCAATGATTAATCTACTTCTTTGCTTCCTCTGAACAATTCTGTTTTGAATTGTTTAAATTCGAACTTAGATCTTCATGTGTTGATTTCTTAATTGCATGTGATAAAAGAGGAACTTAAAGGTTAATTAATGTTTCTAAGCTTTTGGACGGATTAATTACCTTGGCTGGATCATGGACTTAGGTAAAATTGGATTTGAATGAGTGCTTAATTCATCTAGTCTTAGTTGACCCGAATTCTGGTTGCTTAACCAGTGGATATCCATATAGGACTGAGAGGCTTCTTGATGTTTTTTAAGGCCAAGAACAAGGTTAATAATTGAATTCATTGGAAATCAAGGATGGATTAAAATCAGAATTAGTTGGACTTGGATTGGTTGTTTTCCCTAAAGTTTACCACTTATAATTAATTTTTGTTAATCACTAAAACAAACAAAACCCCTTTGTTTATATGTTTCTTAATATGATTCACTACTCAGAATAATCCTTTGGTTCGACTTAGGGTTGCCTTATGCTACAAGTAGCTTAGGTAAACCGACCTTAAACTTTCACTAATTTGAGGAGCCTAGGTAGCTCATCAAAAACTAATGGAAATTATGTGGTTAATTGGTCATAAGTAACCAATGTAAACAATTTGGAAGTCTGAAAACAACAGACAATCCTTCCTCAATATATTACAGCTAAACAGAAATAACTGCTACTAGAAGAAAGTGAAACCTTGTAAAACCTACCACTTTGCTGGTACCCTACAGGTGGAAGCAAAAATGTTTTAACCTCTTTAACTCTAAAGCATTGATAGAGCCCGAGATACTATGGCTATGGGTATGGGTCAGATGAGGGATCAGTGTAGTAACACTAACCCGAAGCAGTGGAAGGTTTACTCTAAGAGGAAGGCAGAGACACATGGAACCAATGAAAGGAAGCATGTAGTTTTGGAGAGAGAAGACAATAATGGTTTAGCTTAATAGGAGGAAGGCACGAGAGGGAGGGGTGTGAATAGTTTTGTGAGTTGATTCAGCATTATTGCTTAGGACCTGCAGCTCTATGAGTTGAGGGAGAGAGTGAGAACCCATCATTGGTCTGACCTACTGGATACCCAAAACCAGCGGCGACAATTGTGTCGAGAGTGCAGTCAAGGGTAGAGTCCCTGGAAGGAAAGGTAGCAGATATCGATAGGAAGGTGACGTCGGTTGAGTCTAAATTGGAGCAACTTGTTCATTTAGTGACAACCATGCAAGAAGCCATGGTTAGTAGTGAAAATGAGCAAGCAGAATTCCACCACCAATTCTCTAGGTTGATGGCTCGAGTGGCCTGGTGTTGTCGGGGTCATCAGGATCACGTCAGGACGCAGCGAACCAAGATCGCAATGCTCGACGATTATTGGGTCGGGAAATGTCGAAGTTTATGGCAGACTTCCAGACCATGGCATAATAGGTCGAGTTGCTGTCATTCGCTGGAATCGATCCTCAAGGTTGGCTTATTCATGCAGAGCAATTCTTCTGAGTGCAACAGACACCTCCGAAGATGCGAATAGCACTAGCCCATATTTGGATGGACGGCGAAGCTGTGCATTGGTTCATTATTTTGATGGAGGTTTTTCCGACGATGACGTGGGAACAATTTCAAATTGAATTAATGGAGAGGTTTAGTGGACTGGAAATCCTGAATCCTTACGAGGAGATAGCAGGGCTTAAGCAACAGGGGACAGTGCAGGAGTTCATTTCTGAGTTTGAATATTTGGCTTCTCTGTTACCCAAACAGCCGAAGCAACAATACGTGGGATACTTTGTGAATGGACTGAAGGAAGATATTCGAAATTGGGTCTGGGTCCATAATCCTAAAACCTGATTGCAAGCAATGTGGCTAGCCTGCAATGTTGAGGTGGCTTTGAAGAAAGTGTGGGATAGACAGATGTGAGGCATGGTGAGCAAACCTCAATATCATTTTAATCAATTTTCGCTAATTCTTATAAGCCAAGGGGAGTAGGTCTGGTAAAATGGGGGAGTTGGGTCTTTCTAGCCATACAAAGGACTGCATGGAAGGAACTGCTCAAGCCAAACAAGGGCCATTTAATTGGAGAGGAATCCAAAATCTGACAGATCAGGAATGGGAGGAGAGACGACATAAGGGACTCTATTTCAGGTGTGGCCAGCAATATAGCCTAGGGCACAAATGCCCTGACTCGAAACTTCAGGTGATGTTGTTGGGTGAGGATGAGACAGTGGGTGATACTGGAGAAATGATGGTGACTGAGGCTGAAGAACAAGAAGGATAATTTAAAAGGGAATGCAGTGTGGTGGACTCACAAGGATTGTGAGAATTTTATGGTATCATGAAGGGCAACATGAATATACTCAAAACAATGAAAATAGAAGGCATGTTAAATAGAATTCCTATCCTTATCTTGATTGACAATGGGGCAACTCATAATTTTGTATCACCAAAACATGTGGCTGCTCTAGGGTTGCAATTAGAGGGGACAGAAGGTCAACTAGGAATAAGGTTAGGGGATGGGTATAAGGTGCTTACCCGAGGAAAATGCTCTCACCTAAAGCTGTCTATGGGGGTTTATTCTTGTGTAATGGATGCTTGGGTACTGGACATGGGTGGTCTGTATTTAATTCTAGGAGTGGCTTGGTTAAGGACCTTGGGAGAAGTGGTCACTAATTGGGACACTAGAATTATGAGCTTTTGGGATGGAAAGCAAAAGATTGAGCTATAGGGAGGTGATACCAAAAGCTTTTCTGCACTCCATAGCATGTTTCAGAAAAAAGCTATTGGGGGACATAAGGTGACATGTAGAGAAAGGAGATTACAAGTTAATGATGTAGATATGGAGGAATTAATCTACACACAGAGAAAGGAATTGACTGCTATCATGGACAAATTCCTAGCAATGTTCACAAGCCCAAGGGGGTTACCCCCCACAAGAAGTTTTGATCATGCCATTAACCTACTTCCAGGGGCAGGACCGATCAGTGTCCGACCTTACAGGTACCCCTATTTTCACAAAGATGAGATTCAACGGCAAATACAAGAGTTACTTCAGCAAGGCATCATTCGACACAACAACAGTGCCTATTCCAGTCCAGTCATTTTAGTTAGAAGAAAGGATGCTAGTTGGCGGATGTGTGTGGACTACAGGACATTAAACAAGGTAACCATCCCTGATAAGTTTCCTATCCCAGATGTTGATGAGTTGTTAGATGAGCTCCATGGTTCTAAATATTTTTCAAAGTTAGACCTCAAATATGGATATCACCAAATTAGAATGAAAAAAGAAGATATAGAAAAGATTGCTTTCCGCAACCACGAGGGACATTACGAATATTTGGTGATGTCATTTGGATTAATGAACGCCCCCTTGACATTACAAGCTGCCATGAATGAGATTTTTTGCCCATATTTGAGGCACATGGTCTTGGTGTTCTTTAACGATATTATGGTGTTTAATTCCTCATGGCAACAACATCTAGAACACTTGTTGTTAGTGCTTTCAATTCTATAACAAAATCACTTTGTGGTCAATAGTAAAAAATGTCAGTTTGGACAACAAATTATTTCATACTTGGGTCATTTCATTTCTGAAAATGGAGTCTTTATAGACCCAGAAAAAGTGCCTGTGGTCCTTAACTGGCCTGTGCCAAAAAATGTGAAAGGTGTTAGAGGCTTTCTTGGGTTAACAGGTTATTATCGGAAGTTCATTCAAGGGTATGGCAAGGTGGCGAAACCTTTGACAGCTCTAACGAAGAAAGATGGTTTTCATTGGGGCAAAGACGCATTACAGGCCTTTGAAACCCTAAAGAGGTCAATAACCTCTGCTCCAGTATTGGCTCTCCCAGATTTTTCTAAGACTTTTGACATCGAGTGTGATGCTTCAGGAAGGGGTATAGGATTAGTTCTATTACAAGACATGAATCCTGTAGCTTATTATAGCAAGGCAATTTCAGATAGCACTATGTCTAAGCCTGCTTATGAACGGGAAATTATGGCATTGGCAATGACAATTCAGCATTGGAGACTGTATTTATTGGGGAGGCTATTTTGAGTTTACACGGATCAGAAAAGCCTCAAGTTTCTGTTACAGTAAAGAATTTCTACCCCATATCAGCAAGATTGGCTAGTCAAATTAATGGGATATCAATTCGAGATTTTCTACAAGCCGGGAAAGGAAAATGGTCCTGTTGGGATTAGAAAAGCCTTAAGTTTTTGTTACAGTAAAGAATTTCTACCCCAAATCAACAAGATTGGCTAGCTAAATTAACGGGATATCAATTCGAGATTTTCTACAAGTCGGGAAAGGAAAATGGTGCTACTGATGCACTGTCTAGAGCATATGGGGAAGCTGAATTCTCTATGATGATGTCTTTTCCTACATGGCTGGAGGGGCAGAATTTGACTCAAGGCTTGGAGCAAGACTCTCAACTTGCACAAATTATTGCAACACTACAACATGATCCCAGAGCCAAGCCTAGGTTTTCATTGCTTCAAGGAGTTTTGTATTACAAGGATCGACTGGTAATTCCAGCAAGCTTTCCTTAGATCCCTGTGTTAATTACAGAATTTCATTCAACCCCACAAGGTGGGCACTATGGTTACTTGCGCACGTACATGAGGTTGGCTACTAATTTATATTGGATCGGTATGAAGGAACAAGTACAAGAGTTTGTCCATGGGTGAGAGGTGTGTCAACAACAGAAATATTCAGCATTGACCCCAGGGGGTTTGCTATAGCCCTTGGATATTCCGGAATAGATTTGAGAGGATGTTTCAATGGACTTTATTACAGGCCTCCCTAGATCAAAAGGATGGGAAGTTGTTCTAGTAGTTGTAGATAGATTGTCGAAGTATAGCCACTTTCTTTTCCTTAAGCATCCCTACATTGCTAAGAGTATAGCTGAATTGTTTGTTAAGGAGGTGATTCGGCTCCATGGAGTGCCCAAATCAGTAGTCAGTGATAGAGATCCAATTTTCATGAGCAAATTCTGGCAAGAGATATTTAAGCTACAGGGGACAAAGCTCAAATTCAGCTCTGCATACCATCCGGAAACTGATGGGCAGACTGAAGTGGTTAACCGTTATTTAGAAGCCTATCTATGTTGCTTTGCAGCAGAACAATCGAGGGGTTGGACAGTGTGGATTCCTTGGGCAGAATTGTGGTACAATACCACTTTCCATTCTTCCACACACACAACACCATTTGAGGTGGTTTATGGTAGGAAGTCCCCAACCATTTTAAAATTCATCCTGGGTGAGATAAGAGTAGAATTGGTAGCTAGAGAGCTGATGGACAGAGATGAGGCACTGAGGCAATTAAAGTTCCACTTGCTTAAGGCTCAAAACAACATGAAGAAATATGCTAATAAACACAAGCAAGATGTCTCTTTACAGGTGGGAGAATGAGTTTATTTGAAATTGAGGCCTTACCAACAAAAATCTGTGGCCACAAGAATTAATCAAAAGCTAGCCCTGAGGTTCTATGGACCTTTTTTGATTTTGGAAAAGTTGGGAGCAGTCACCTATAAACTATAGCTACCAGAAAATTTACGAGTTCATCCGGTGTTTCATGTGTCACAACTTAAAAAAGCTATTGGACAGAAGTTTGCTAATTCAACACTACCTATTGGCATGGGAATTGAATTACAGGAGGATGACCAACCTATTCGAATTCTGGGAAAACGCAAGGAGCACAAACATAATAAAGAAGTGGTTTAGTGGTTAGTAGAATGGAAAGCCAAGCCTATTGAAGAAGCTACTTGGGAGGATGAATACACTCTCCGTTCTCAGTTTCTTGATTTCAGTCTTGAGGACAAGACTGCTTTTGAAGGAGAGGGCAGTGATAGAGCCCAAGATACTATGGGTATGGGTCAGATGAGGGATAAGTGTAGTAACACTAACCCAAAGTAGTGGAAGGTTTACTCTAGGAGGAAGGCAGAGACATGTGGAACCAATGAAAGGAAGCAGGTAGTTTTGAAGAGAGAAGGAAATAACAGTTTAGCTTAATAGGAGGAAGGCACGAGAGGGAGGGGGTGTGAATAGTTTTGTGAGTTGATTCAGCATTATTGCTTGGGACCTGCAGCTCTATGAGCTGAGGGAGAGAGTGAGAACCCATCAAGCACCCAGTTGTTGTCTTCACCAAGTCCTAACCCAGTGGAATCTGTAGGAAACCAGCCCTCTTATTCCTAATCTGCCCTTCAGGTGTTCTAAGCCTTCACATGCTATGACAGCATTCATGGCCTCTTGACCTTAAAACTCCAGAAAAATAGCCTCTCTTCATTTTCACAGGGTATAATAGTATCAAACGTAGACAATGCAGAGTAGTAATATTATGCCTCCTTGAACTGTGTGAGAAACAAGGATCTTCCTAACTCTCAGAACTGCTTCTCTTAGACTGTTCATTTCAACTGTCTCATCCAGTAGGTTCCTACAGCTGAATAGACAGTTAAATGCAAGCAGCCTATTGCTGTGAATCTCAAGCTCTTCAATGGGATATTTTCCAGATTTGTGATGCTATGGCTTAAAAACACAAAGGAAACATAAAAATTCCTCATTCAATGTATCAAATATATCCACCATCAACACATGTTGGTCACAGGTTCCCAAAAGCTCATTCTGTCATAGTACTGCCACAATTTTATCACCAACTAAGTGCCCGTTTGGATTTCCTTAATTTTAAGAAAAAAAATACTTGTTTTTCTTTTTTTATGACAAAAGATACTACTTTTTTCTTAAAATTAACCAATCTAAACGGCAGGTAAATGCATTTGGGAAATCCGTAGCTCATTCCAGGATATACAAGGCATCAACCATCCATTACATCAAAGAGGGAGGACAGTTCACAAAGGAACTTGGTGACAATCTGGGAAGTGTATTCAACACCAACACCTAAAGGTTAAGTAAACTGGATACACCATGACCCGAAAACCATTAAACAAGCAAAATAGTTTTAGTAATAACCAAGTAGAAGTAGAAATATTGCTCAAGGTTAATAGGGAAAAGAAGGAACTTGAAAAGTGAGAAGAGTAGAAACCCATTCATGATTCTTAAGAACATACATATTCTCCAGTATGAGACCTGAGACATGTCCATACTCCAGTAACTCCTTATTATGCTGGCACCCAACAAGTGGAAGCATACAAAATGCGACCCTTCCATCCCTGAAGCATCCAGTTGTTGTCTTCATCAATGACAAAATCTCTGTGGTACAATGCCTTTAACTTTCCCCGGAATTTGGCCATCAGCTCCTTATCCAGTGGGAGCTGCCTGAAACCAATCCTTCTATTCCTAACCTGCCATTGTTTGTATGTCTCAGGCCTCTCAACCCTCTCAAAACCTTCACATGCTACAACATTCAAAGCATCCGGCCCAAGAAACTCTCTCTCAATCATCAACCTCCCTTCATCTTCACGGGGTATTTGAGTGTCAAACATATCATATATTGCAGAAAAATGGAACAGTGCCTCCCTAAACCGTGTGACAAAGAAAGGGGCACTGTAGGCTCCATTAATGATGGATTGAATAAAAATATTTGGATTTATCCTCCTGATTAAATTCAGAACTGCATTCCTTGGATTGTTCACTTCAATTGTGTCATCAAGCAAATTCTTAAACCTCATCAGATCGTTCACAACAAGCAGTTCATTGCTGTCAATTTTAAATTCTTCAATTTGAATAGTTTCCCAGTTCTGTGAAGCTATGGCTTTGTACTCAAATGGGACATTGAACCGCTTGCAATAGTTTGCTAGGCGACGACCAGTCTCCTCAAGTCTGTCTGCTGGACGGAAGCCAGCTTGGGGATATTCTATGCCTGTGATGCGTAGCTTGGGAGGTCCACTGCTTCTCTCTGACAAAAATTTAATGAGCATTGGCCACTGGAAACCATATGCAATACCAAAATCAATAATATGAAGGCTTTCTGCTTTTTCTGCTGCTTTCAGAATCGTTTTATATGAAAAAAAGTGGGCAATCTTCTTGAAAGGACAGGCAGAAAAGAAAACTTTATGAGCTTTTAAAAATTCAGCAGCAGAGATCCTGTTGGAGCGCAGAGAGATAGAAAGTATTTGGGTTCCAGTTGTAGCGCCAGACAACCGTGCCTCAAGACCATTAGCGAAGTAATGAGCTAACCTCTGTGATGCATCACCAAGGGGGGAGGAATGCTGCCTAATCTGCTTCAGTAGTTCATTAGCAGTCCTGTTGTCATTACCAGACACAGCTTGTGCACATAGAACCAGAAGAGTCCTCAAATCCACGGTTTCCTTCTTCTTACCTCTCTTATTAGAGCGAGTCTTCCCTCCATCAGATGATTTTGGCTGTTCACCTGGCTGCATCACTTTAACTGATCCCCCAACACTAAGCAACACTCGATCAAACATCTCTGTTAGTTCACTCTCATCAATGTAGACTGCTGACTGCTTGTTACTTCTCCCTTCTTCTGGTTCAATAACTTCACGGTCATGATTCTTTCTACCATTTAACCTATGTGAACTCTCCCTAACATCTTTCTCCATATTGATTACTTCCTTTTCGGGCTTTTCCTTCAGCTCTAGAGACATTGAGTTGCTCTCCAGACCAGTGGTAAGTTGAGTACCTTTAAGAAGAAACTTGCTACCTTCCTCCAATCCTCTCCTAAACTGCAAGATAGATTCTACATTACTAAAGATATTTTGTGCCAAGGTTTCATTAATGGAAGAACCCACATCCATCATTCCATCACCAGTATTAGTTAAAGCATTTGGAGGTTGGGATGGCTTTTGAGAAATGGATCGCGAATTGAACTGAAAAGCATGATCACTTGAAGTAGGGGTTTCAGATGAAGAATGTTTGACATCATAAGGATTGCCATGCCATGGGACATCTACTGAGTTGCTGCTGCTGGTGTTACTGCCAGAACCATTAACATCTGGGGGCTCTACATTTTGATACATGTCAAGGAGGTGCTCATTGGGGGAAGAAGTATGGTTTTCATTAAGAGCATCATAAAATGATTTCTCAGTGACTTGCAGGCTTAATGGATCAAAAAAGATGGATTGCTTCTGATAAAGGTTCTCTTCCATACGAATTTGGCTCATGTACTTGGCAGTTTCTGAAAAGTCATTGTTTTCCAGGGAAGAATCAGCGGCAGAAGCCATAGTAGCAGATGGCATATGTAGCACAACTTGCACAGGGCTCACACTCCAGGATGGAATAAACCCCTCTGAATTAGAGTTCACCCTTGTTTGAGGAGCAAAACTAACTGGGTGTACATCAGCTTCATGAAATGGATCAGTTGTGAAATTAACAAGGTTTTCCTCGAATTCCCACTCATCTTCTAGATTTCGTAATTCGTTTGGAACTGAGATGATGTTTGGACCATCAATTTTGCAACCGTTTATGAAACCATTATATGCATCAAAGTTTAGATCCATGAATGCAGAGCTACTTGAAAAATTAGACCCAGAGGCAAAATCCCTGTGCTCTCTTCTTTGAAGCAGAAATTGCAGCAACTAGCATACAAATTCTTTGTAGATGATTATCTGTTTAAATGAAACACATGGTCATAGACTATGAAGCAGGAGAATGTTTACATAGCAAATTAAGAACAAAATCATTCTATTCGATGAAAGATTAACAAGGAATTTGAAAGAAAACATATGAACTCAAAAACAGCAAATATTTCACATGAAAGATGGCAGCTATTTAACAAAATGTTATGATTATAATTTAACGAAAAAAATTAGAGAAAGGAAACAACTGCAAAAGATTGAAGGAAGCTGGAAAATTTTAACTGAGGCAAACCTGATGTGTCCACAAATCATAGCAGCAATCCGTTGCGAGCTAGGTGATGATGAAAGTCCTGAAAGAAACAGAGAATTGAGAAAGGTAGAGGAATAAGAAGAGAAAGTAAATGAAATGGGATTAAGGGAATAGAGACAGGAGGGAACATTCAACGTGTGCGATAAGGTTGACTCTTGCATTTGACTATTCAAATTATTAAATTAAATATTAAAATGACTGCGCTCTTGTTGGCTAGCGATCCTTCCTCCTGAATTTGAAGCTCTCACAGTTGTGATTTTGTGTAGAGGAGTATTTTTTTTAAAAAAAATTATTTAGTCAATAAAAAACCTCAAACAGAAAATCATCTCCTTGACTAAAGAATTTTGTGATTGATTTGTTTAACTATATGAAGACATAATAAACACTTAATCTATTGTAAATTACTCAAAAGAATATGCTTAGTAATACCAAATGATTTATGATCAAGTGGTATAGATTAATTGAGTTTTGTTTTTAAACTTAAAATCGTTATTAAAAGCATTAAAATAATAAAAAAAAAGTCATGCCAAATAATTTCTCTATTGATAAATTAACTTTGAGAAGTCTTGTAAAATACTCAAATTTCTTGTGACTAGACTACACATAATAACTTGTCAAAATCTTAAGAAATAGTATTTGAATGGCAGACTTAATATAAAGATGATGTATTAGTTCTTACAAGTGGGTTTAAAGAATAAGTAAATCCCCTCAATTCAATGATGTATTAGTATTTTTCTGACTTTTTTCCTTTTGGTTATAATGGAGTGCAAGACGCTTAGAAAATGGAAACATATGACGAGAATAAAAGCATGTCTACCAATAGAGTCATCACAAAAGTTAGAAGGGATCTGGAATATATGATAATTTCATATGTAATAAATTATCTCCAAATTTAAAGTCATTGAAGGGGTAGATATCCTTCACAGTAATTTGCTTGGAAGCATTGATGCAAGTACAATGATAAATATTATGTATTAGTAAAATTACCAATATAAAAGATTAACCATAGACTAAAAATAATAAACAGGAAACTTATTATACCACAACCTGATTAATACATAATTAATCTACGAAATTGGGCTTCGAATGAAGTACATCAGTGGAACAATTCGTGTAGCTGCTGCCTGCAATGACGAGTTTAGAGGAAAATGCTTTATGCTCTTCTCTTTCAAACAAAACATTCCAATATCATGTCATGGTTGATCATTTGTGATAATATCCAGTTAATCCACTACCCTTGCTACAGTAAAAAAACTAACATGCCATTGCTTAAGGTATATATTCTTCTTCTCTAACTCGCTTGACATTATTCACTTTCTAAACTCTCAACACTCGAGACTCTTTTTCTATTTTTTCTCTCAAAACTAAGCTAACTTGACCGTCGATGGTGATGTCAGAGCTCCGCCTCGGGCCTCTCTCACCATCCTTTCTTTACAGATTGCTGACCTCACCTTAAATAACGACACTTCACTTCAAAATAATTAGTGGCATCATGAATTGCAAAATATATACAGTTTCCACGAACAAACTCTTTTGGACCATTTAGATCTTTAGTTGAAATCACTTTGCAACCCTTGCAATCCACAATCATCAAATGATCACCTAAATTATCAACCTCAATCCATCATGGGCCAAACATGTTCAACTTAAAAACCAGAAATCCTTTTACAGGTGGAGAAAAATAAACTGAACTAGCAAAATTTTAGAGAAGATTATTCATAACATCAATCTTCAAGAAGAAGGCGAATAACTCTCCTTGTGCTAGGTAATACCGTTCGTAATCCCTATTATACAGAAACCCAGTATATTTCACTAGAGGGCCTAGACTAGGGACAAGCTCCAGGTCAAGGATGAGTATTCTTTCAGGAACTATAGAATGAGGTTCTGATGTCAAAAACCATCAAGGCTTTGCAAAATTAGTTATAGCATATAACTTGTTATCAATAATTACAATATCTAAAATTGTCCCGTCTATAGAATTCTTGGTAGCATCAACAATAGTCCAAGACTTGTCTTTGATATTACAAAAAGCCAAGTGGTTCGCTTTACCGTCCCGAAGAAGAGCCACTGTCAACTACTGTTACTTTATTTCCTTAATAGCAAAGGAAGTGAATCAAGGGTGGTAAATAAAAATGATTGCTGCTATAACTGGAAAGTGATAATCTATTTTATCACTTAGGTGGCTGTGCCTATTTGCTATAAGATGGCTGATTGGTTCATTGTTAGGTGTCGAAATCTTAATGCATAAGAAGCCGAAATCTTAATGGGAAAGATTGTAGGCAGCAGCTGTTTTAGCTGTCAAGTGGTGCTGTGTCAAGCAAAAATCGTACGCAAATATACTTATCGCGAGCAAATAACATAATAGTAAATAGAGTATCGTCCTACATAGACTATAACTATTAAGTACTAAAATTATTTATATTCTAATTTTATCTAAACAAATCAAGATTGAATATTGAGCAATAATTAAAAGATAAAATTCACTAAAACGAGTAGAAATATGGGTGACAATTATCTAGGGTTCCTGATTTCATCATAACTAATTTGAATTGCTATTCTTACTTCATTAACCAAGAATTATCTCTTTAATTGCTAGCTAAGAACCCTAAATTATCTATTAGTCTTTCCCAAGATCAAACAAAAATATTCCTAAGCACCAATTCACTATATTCCTATGTAAATTAAACTACCCAAAAATTCTTTAAGTTCATTGATTTTCTTAAATAACTACATAAATCATAAGGGTATATTCCTATCTCTTATAGAGTTTATGTTCTTAATTCTTATAATCTTTAATTATAAATTATCTCTCAGTCTCATTGTAATTACTTCAGAATCAATTTTAGGGGGACTGCTCTCGTCCTATGGAGGTTCTCCTTTAACAAATGCAGAACTTTCAGTAATTAATTCATTTTCATCAACATGGCCTGCAATCAGTAACGGCAGTATGGATTATGAATGAGTTGAGCATTTCTTTATAAAATTTAGATATTTCTACTAAATGTATTATTACAAGTATAGCTGTCCATTAAACAGTATTTCCCAATTAAATACAAAACCAAAGAAAGACCATTTATCTTCTCAAAATTGATTCACAACAAGGCCAACAAAATAAAATAAAATGGGAAGACCTTGTTCCCTATATATTGCAACCAAAATTATCACAGGAATAATTCTTTGGTAAATACTTATAAATGTCAAACATCATAATGTGAGAGCGAGAAATTCTTGTAGATGATGGGTCAAATGAGAATTAAGCTGCAATTGCCGCTGAAGAATTCATCCGAATCTCATAAACATAAAATATTCTTATCAACTACTTAAATACCGAGTGATTGAGTGTGAGGCTCCTGAACTTCCTCCATTCCACAAAATCTGATGGCTTAAAGGGACTTCCCCAATATCTGCAGCATGGAAAACTGATAGGGAATACTTAGTTCAGAGGCTAAGTTCCTCCAAGGAAAATAGAAAAGGAAGNATGTAGCCCTTCAATCTGAACGGTGGGATTATGAATCAGAGAACTTTACACCTTGAAATAAACCTAAGAATTTTGACTTAAAAATAAATGAACTAAACTTGTACATTTTATGAATATAGAGGGACTCAATAGTTCATTTTTAAAGAAAGGGGACTAAAACGTTCTAGTTGTTAAAATAGGGGGACTAAAATTGTAACTAAGCCTAATTAATTCATTTTCATCATCATGGCCTGCAATCAGTAACGACAGTATGGATTATGAATGAGTTGAGCATTTCTTTATGAAATTTAGATATTTCTACGAAATGTATTATTACAAATATAGCTGTCCATTAAACAGTATTTCACAATTAAATACAAAACCAAAGAAAGACCATTTATCTTCTCAAAATTGATTCACAACAAGGCCAACAAAATAAAATAAAATGGGAAGACAAGTTCCCTATATATTGCAACCAAAATTATCACAGGAATAATTCTTTGGTAAATACTTATAAATGTCAAACATCATAATGTGAGAGCGAGAAATTCTTGTAGATGATGGGTCAAATGAGAATTAAGCTGCAATTGCCGCTGAAGAATTCATCCGAATCTCATAAACATAAAATATTCTTATCAACTACTTAAATACCGAGTGATTGAGTGTGAGGCTCCTGAACTTCCTCCATTCCACAAAATCTGATGGCTTAAAGGGACTTCCCCAATATCTGCAGCATGGAAAACTGATAGGGAATACTTAGTTCAGAGGCAAAGTTCCTCCAAGGAAAATAGAAAAGGAAGAGATTTTTCTGAAATAATGCTTCTCATTAATCTGCAGGTAATACAATATATAATCGAAATGCATAACAGAATTCAGCTAGATAATTCCTATATTCCCGGATCTAACTAACTGCTAGATGCTCTAGCATTCTAGAAGTGTTTGTAATTGCTCCACCATGTTGGTTTCTTGCTAACACGTGCTGGTCTGGTGGTAATTGACCCAGTATTGCCTGCTGCATAATTATGGTTTTCTGGTTCATGAGCATGCCTAATTTCTCCGTATCATTCCTTCCTTCTTTCACAACCACCTTGTCCTCAAGGTGCATCTGTGGATCGTCCAATTGTAATTGAGACAGATCTTCCCATGATGTATCTTCAAGTGGTAAGCCTTGCCATTGTACCAAGACAATCTCATGGGGCCCAGATTCTGATGACCTGGTTTTATGGCCACTGGTTGGATGAGTGGATTATGGTTAATAATTTCAGGAGGAAGGGCTAAACCCGCAGTGTTCAAAGGGCCATGATGTAATTTGAGGATAGAACAGTGAAACACATTATGAATCTTTGCTGCTGGCAGTAGGTTTAACATATAGGCAATTGATCCGATGCGTTCCAAAACTTGGAAGGGCCCATAGAATCGTTTGGTGAGTTTCTGGTTGCTCCTTCCAGCAACTGAAACTTGCCTATATGGTCTGAGTTGAACATAAACCCAATCTCCTATCTTAAACTCCACATTAGAGCATTTTTTATCAGCGATTTCCTTCATAACTCGTTGAGCTTTCTTAAGGTTTGCTTGCAGCTTGTCACAAACTCTGTCCCTCGTGCTATAATCAAATTCAACAGCTGCAATGGAAGAAGAACCAACTATATAATGTGGAATAGCAGNCATAAACCCAATCTCCTATCTTAAACTCCACATTAGAGCATTTTTTATCAGCGATTTCCTTCATAACTCGTTGAGCTTTCTTAAGGTTTGCTTGCAGCTTGTCACAAACTCTGTCCCTCGTGCTGCAATCAAATTCAACAGCTGCAATGGAAGAAGAACCAACTATATAATGTGGAATAGTAGGTGGAGGTCTGCCAAACATCACTTGAAAAGGTGTGAACCCAGTGGATGAGTGCACTGAGGTGTTATAACACCATTCTGCCCAGTGCAGAAAGTGGCCCCATTGTTTGGGTTCATTGTGCACAAAAGCACGCAAATATTACTGCAAGGTTCTGTTGACCACCTCTGTCTACCCGTCAGATTGGGGATGGTAAGCCGTACTCATTCTAAGTTTGGTGCCACTGAACCTAAATAACTCTCTCCAAAAACGACTAAGAAAAATAGGATCCCTGTCCGAGATGAGACTTTGAGGGAAACCATGTAACTTGCACACCATGGTAGCAAAGAGTTCTGCAACTTGAGTGGCTGAATGATGAGTAGGAAGAGTGCCAAAATGAGCCCCTTTTGAAAAATGATCCACGACCACTAAAACAGTGGTTTTGCCTTGACAAGGAGGCAACCCGATGATGAAATCCAAAGAAAGGTCTGCCTATAACTGAGACGGAATTGGAATGGGTTGTAATAATCCTCCTGGGGCTTGAGTTGGGGACTTAATCTACTGGCAAACACTGCATTCCTTAATAAATTTTGCAACCTCAGTTTTGAGACCAGTCCAATGAAAATTATCAAACAATCTACTCACAATCTTAGCAATTTTGGCGTGCCCTCCTATTGGTGTTGCATGAAATTCTTCAATCAAGGCATGCTTAAGAGAGGAGTTAGACCCTAAAAATAATTTTCCTTTAAAAAATAGAAGGCCATCTACCGTGTGCATGATGGGATGTTTAGAAGGTTCCTGTTGGATCTCATTTTGCAGCTGAATGAGGTCTGGATCAGTAGCTATCTTTGCTTTTAATTTATCCACAAAGAGGTAGTGTGGGATAGACAAAGCCAAGCACTGCCCTTGTTGATCAAAATATACTCTGGACAAGGCATCGACAGCTCTATTTTCACTACCTGGCTTGTAATTGATAACATAGTCAAATCCAAATAACTTGGATAAATAAAAATGTTGACCTGGCATTTGTATGACTTGTGTCATCAATTCCTTAATACTCTTCTGATCTGTTTCAATGATAAACTTTCAGCCTAACAGATATTGTCACCATTTCTTAACTGCACTGGTAATGGCATGGAGTTCTCGGACATAGGTAGACGATGAAGCTAGGCGAGGGCAAAACTTCTTACTAAAGTATGCAATTGGATGTTTATGCTGAGTCAAAACTGCACCCATAGCTGCCCTGAAGCATCTGATTGTATTACAAATTCGTGCTCAAAATTGGGAAGAGTGAGAACAGGGGCCGACGCCAAGGCTTGTTTTAATGCACAGAAAGCCTCTTGGGCAACTACGTTCCATGTGAAAGCATCTTTCTTCAACAAATCAATGAGAGGGGCTGCAATGGAGGCGTATTGCCTAATAAATTTGCGATAAAACTCAATGAGTCCTAGGAAACCCCGCAAGGCCTTAATTGACCCTGGTATTGGCCATTTCAACATGGCTTTAATTTTTTCGTTATCCAGGGCGACACCAGATATAGATATCACATGGCCCAAATACTCTATTGTTTGTTGACAAAATGAACATTTTGATTTTTTCAGAAGGAACTGAGCCTCTTTAAGACAAGTAAGAGCTAGTTCCAAATGATGTAAATGCTCAGACAATGATTTGCTATAAATCAGAATATCGTCGAAAAACCCAATGACAAACTTACGTAGGTGGAGATTGAATAGTGAATTCATGGTAGCTTGGAATGTGGCAGGGGCATTGCATGGCCCAAACGGCATTACCAAGAACTCGTAGTGTCCTTCATGAGTCCTGAAAGCAGTTTTGTGAACATCATGCTCAGTCATGCGAATTTGATGGTACCCTGCCCTTAAGTCCAGTTTCGAGAACCATTGAGCTCCAGCAAGCTCATCCAATAACTCATCAATTGTTGGAATAGGGAAGCAATTTTTTACAGTGATCGCATTCACAACTCTGTAATCCACACAAAATCGCCATGATCCATCTTTCTTCTTTACCAACAATAATGGGGAAGAAAAAGTACTGATGTTGTGCCTAATAATACCCGTGAAAAACATTTCCTTAATCATGGTATGTATTTCATTCTTTTGGAAGTGTGGGTATTGGTATGGGCGAACATTCACCGGCGATGCCCTAGTATTCAAATGAATATGATGGTCAGTGTCATGAGGCTGCGGAAGTGACTTTGGGTCTTCAAACAATTGGGAAAAACGCTGAAGGAGGGAAGTTAATTTGGGTGAGAAAGGTTCAGACGACACTGCAAGGCAGGAAGGAGGTTCTGTTGTAATGGAGACCTAAAGATGGTAGTATTCTGCTACTAATTCCATGGCAGCCAACCGCTTCATTTGGGGCCCAGTAATTTCAGAAATAGATGTCTTTGGTTGACCCACCAATTGCACTAATTGTCCATCCCAAATAAATTTCATAGTTAAAGTGCCATAATCAGTGAGAATGGGGCCGAGGCTTTTAAGCCATTGAACTCGTAGCACAATGTCTACTCCACTAATGGGTAAAAGGAAAAGGTCCACCTTGCAATAGTGATTTTGTAAGGTCAGAGGGACACTCTTACATAGAAGGTTACAAGAGAGCTCTTCCCCATTACCCACCAATACACTGAAATTACGGGCTGGAGAAGTGGGTAGACCCAAAAATTTGGCTAATCCATTTTGGATGAAATTATGGGTGCTGCCACTATCTATTAAAACCTGGAGTTCATATCGGCCTACCTTCCCCACCACTCTAAGGGTTTCTGGAACTGAATGACCCATTAATGCGTGCAAGCTGATTTGGGCTTCATCAGGGTCCGAGTCCACTACCAGGTCCACATCCGACCCAGGCAAAGGAGGGACCAACTCGAGGACTGGAGAAGGGTCTTCATCCTCAGCCATGAGAAGAAGGAACTTGGATTTACAACAGTGCTCGGCGTGGAACTTCTCATCGCAGTTGAAGCACAGGCCTTTCTCCCGACGAACTTGCATTTCTTCCTGGCGTAAGGGGTTTAATTGGAAATTTAGGCGGTGGGTTGGGCAGCAATGGCAAGGAATTAGGGATCGAGGATGGCTGTTTGGGAATTGGCAAAAAGAAAGTAGTGTTGGAAGGGAATTGAAATTGAGGCTTGAAACGCGAAGGAAAGTCAAGGAGCTTGTCCTCCTGAAGCTTAGCAAGACCCACCGCTTGAGACAGAGAGTGAGGTTGCAAGGCTTGGACCTCTCTTTTGATTTATGGTTTGAGGCCAGAAATGAAACAGCTAAGAAGAAAGGGTGATTGCAACCCAACAATGCGATTGGCCAGAGATTCGAAGGCAGTTTGATATTTGGCTACATACGAAGTTTGGGTGTTGAATAAGGTACCAGCGGGGTCCTCATATTGGGATGGCACAAAGCGGACAATCAAAGCTTGCAGGAAAGTCGACTAGGAACACAGCAGGCCATTGGCGTGCATCTATTGGAACCACCCAAGAGCAGGGCCATCCATTTAAAAAGAGGCTATAGTGAGGCGTTGGTCATTTGGGGTGCTATGATATTCAAAAAATTGGTTAATTTTGAAAGTCCAACCTAAGGGGTCAGAGCCATCAAAACGGGGAACATCAAGCTTGAAGGAAGATCTAGGAAAACTAGTGGAACGATCTGTGGTATGAAGGTTTGTGGAACCTGAATTTTGGGTTGGAGGGGAGGATGTAGAAGCAGATTTTGTTTCAAGAGTATGAAGCTTAGAAATGACCTCATCCAATCGTTTATGGATGCTGGCTTAGGAGAGGGCGAGTTTGGCAATGGCATCCTCCAATTTGTCAGGGGCAACTGCTTTGGGGCGAGTGGACTCAGTCATGGCATGAAAGCACCAATTTGACAGGGAATACTTAGTTCAAAGGCTAAGTTCCTCCAAGGAAAATAGAGAAGGAAGAGATTTTTTCTGAAATAATGCTTCTCATTAATCTGTAGGTAATACAATATATAATCGAAATGCATAACAAAATTCAGCTAGATAATTCCTATATTCCCGGATCTAACTAACTGCTAGATGCTCTAGCATTCTAGAAGTGTTTGTAATTGCTCCACCATGTTGGTTTCTTGCTAACACATGCTAGTCTGGTGGTAATTGACCCAGTATTGCCTGCTGCATAATTCTGGTTTTCTGGTTCATGAGCATGGGCTAATTTCTCCCTATCAAAAACAAAATCAAAATCAAGCAATCAATCTAATTAATAATTTTTCACTGAGAAACCAGAGAACAATTACCAAGTCTGAAACTTCCATACACAAAACTAATAATTAGAATCTAGTTTCATTTGGGTTTCTAGCTAGGAAACAAATTGTTGCAATGACATAAGTTTCTTCCCAGAATCTGTTTCTCTTCAATTTTCTCGGGAACCAAACACACGAGACACCCAAAATAAAAAAAAAATAAAATAAAAAAAGGGGGAAATTTTTTCTTGACTCTACTAACACAGTGGAAGCGTGATCTGAGCAGCTTTGATTCTCTTCGTGTTGCCTGGAAGCGTTTGATTTTAAATGATTGAAGAAGATTCTAGAGAGAGAGGGAACGCGACAGATAAGAAAGTTTTCAATTTTAACTATTCGTTGATTTACTTTGAGTTGGATGATCTTACGCTGGTGGAGACCACGAGGGAGGAGACACGAGATAAACATACATTTATGTTTCTTTGAGATAATTCCCCTAAGGTTCGGGGACTTGAAAAAATAAAACTTAAAAATTCGAAAGATTTTCATTTTTTAAGGAAGTATTTGTATAAAATAATTAAGGGGATTCTATGATACTACATGAGTATGTCATATTACACTGACGTGTCAAACATACATAATTTTTATATTTTATTAGATATAAAATATAATTTATTTAATTTTTTAAACAAACTTAAAAACAGTTAACTTGTACACATATCATTCATTTATTGGTTATTTCTATGTAGTATGACATACTACATAAATACTAAAAGTATCTAAGAAACCTCAAATAATTAAAGAATGTTACGTAGTTATTATATTCATATAGTTATTGTATATAATTATATAGTTATAATTTTTAGTATGGAGTTTAGACATAGATAAAATAATTATATAATATTGAAGATTATTTTGATTTTTTTATTTGGTGTTATGCAATTTTAAAAAGTTAGAAACTTCATAACTTCTAGTGTTTCTTTTCAAGTTCTTGAATTTGAGAATAATTTTTTTTTCGTGTTTCTTTTAGACAATTACTTTTTTCTATAATTTTTTCAATTATTTTTTGAATTTAATATGCAAAAAAAAAAAAAGACTATTAACTTATGTTGATAGTATATATATGATTCGTAAATTAAATCAAACCCAATAAAAAAGGTCAAGATAAGGAGCAAAATAATAAAATTCATTTCATATTTGTACCCCAAATATATTATCTGATGTGATTTAACTTTGATTCATATGTAAAAACTTCTTATGGTTCAAAAATGTGTATGGAACTCACTCCTAAACTTGTATGAAAATCCCTTCCATTCATTGCCTACATCCATTTGACCGTTGGTCAATGGATGGAAAATGTTATGTGTAGATTATATAACTTAGGGAAAAGTCTTAAAAACTCCCTTCAACTATGCTCTTGTTGCACTTTATCACCCATGCTTTAAAAACGTAGGAAAGACCTCATTCCGACTCTGACGTCCGTCCATTAATGTGCACATAATGTGATTAATCTGGGCTATAGTGTAATTTTATAGGGGTATAAATGAAAATAAATTTATAAAAAGTGGGGTCAAAAAGTAATATTTAAAGAGTTTTAAGATCAAATTATAATTTTTAAATCCCTTCTTCCGTCTATTAATGGACGGATGTTAAGGTCGTGGGGGTAAAATGCATATTTTGAAAGTTCAAGGAGGTCTTTCGTACGTTTTTAAAACATGAGAGATAAAGTGCAAATAAGAGCATAGTTCAAGAGAGTTTTTAGGACTTTCCCTTAATNACTTTATCACTCATGCTTTAAAAACGTAGGAAAAACCTCCTTGAACTTTCAAAATGTGCACTTTACCCCCGACCCTGACGTCCGTCCATTAATGTGCACATAATGTGATTAATCTGGGCTATAGTGTAATTTTATAGGGGTATAAATGAAAATAAATTTATAAAAAGTGGGATCAAAAAGTAATATTTAAAGAGTTTTAAGATCAAATTATAATTTTTAAATCCCTTCTTCCGTCCATTAATGGACGGATGTTAGGGTCGTGGGGGTAAAATACATATTTTGAAAGTTCAAAGAGGTCTTTCGTACGTTTTTGAAACATGAGAGATAAAGTACAAATAAGAGCATAGTTCAATAGAGTTTTTAGGACTTTTCCCTTAATTTTAATTTAACTACTTCAAGGATCAAAGATTTTAATATTATAATTTTCAATCTTAATTTCATTATTACAACAGTATTCAAATTAATTCTTCACGGTAATTTTTTTTTAATATTTTTTCTGTTTGGGTGAGAGGGAGCAGCGGGCCCACTAGTGTTACAAACTGCGGGATTCAAATAGTGACGTCATTGTGCATTTTTCTATCACTCCGTTGTGTCTTCTCTACTGCAGCACTGACGGGGGACTGTTTACTTACGCAATTCCCATCACTAAACAGTGACCCAATTTGGGGAATTGCATGACTAAACAGTTGTAGTTGACTGTTTTAGGGGACTCATTTGTAGAAGTTCTCTCAAGACTGAAACTTGTAGGCGAGTTAGTTGGATACTCCCTTATTGTAGTAGTTGGAGAAAGTGGTGATGGGGAGGTGGTGGTAGTTTAATACTAATAACAGATTCTTTCCTGTCACGCTTTTCTTCTGAGGAGTTGTTCAGACCCTGCTCAAAAAACTTGGACTTCACACTGCGACCACTTTTCTGCAGATGCCAGAAAAGATGAATAGAGGACATGATACTTAAAAAAGAATGATAACACATGGTTAACAAAGGATCCAGATTTCCATACATTGCTCTGAAGTTGCAGTACAAGAGTTTCTCACTCTTTCAAACTGTAATCAACTGAGGAAGTCTGCTGGTAGTGTTGTTCCATCTCTTACGCTGTTTTCTTTCTGTTCAGATATCTTCAATACAATTTAGGAAAAAATATTCTTACCAAAATCAGTATAATATATTCATCAACTATGCCAAGGTGAACAAAAAACTTTATGTGAAAACTACTAAGGTTATGCAGATAGAAGCAAAGAAAAATGGTAGATAAAACATATGGTAGGTGGGAGGATACTTCATATGCATGGTCATGCAGGGCTGCTTGGAAGTCATAAGCCTCTGTTCTTTCTCGGAATCCTAGACCGATGAAAGCATGACGAAGACGACCTCCTGCACAAGTTCAAAGTAATATGGTACAAACTTTATCATCAAGATCAAAAGTCATTTAGGTTAGATGTACAGCAAATATGATTGTTATATAAGAGGAAAAAAAAAAAAAAANAAAAAAAAAAAAAAAAAAAAAAAAAAAAAAAAAAACCCAAAGATAGTAAAAAGTTATTTGGTGCTGAGCATGTGAGCATGAACTTAACATCACAGAGATTTTGAAACTATTTGTGTAAAGACTAGTTTTAGAAGTTCGGAATATTTATGGTTGTCAAACAGACAAACAGTCTGCTCACATGTGTGTACAACAAATATCGGTCTCAACCAAGAAATTACTTGAGTATTTTGATGAATCTATCAGCAAGTGTCATTTAGATCTGGTGTTTGTTTAAGACAATTCCGGTTAAAAATACCAAAAGTTCACATTTGTACTATTTGCGAACAGCTTACATGTTTACCAGAAGTTCCATTCATAATTTGTCCTGTGACACACATTCGTAGGCATAAAACACTTAGATCTAAAACAAGGAGTTCCATATACCATAACCCATCTGATATAGCACTCCTTAGTCAGGGATGCTTCCGTCACAGCATGAAAAAGGATGGAATCTTTAGTTACGCAATTTGGGTAATTGCGTTTCCTTTGCAGTGACGAAATTCTCCAAATTGCGAAACTGTCAGTCATGCAGCAAAGCATGTGGGGACACGGTGGAGGAATTGAAACAATGAAGTGACACTATTGTGCATGTTTCGGCTCTCAAGGCGTCATTTGGTAAATGACATCACTTTTTAAATTCCACAATTTCTCATTTTGCAACATTGGTGAGTCGACTGCACTCTCTCTCTCCTCTTTGCCCAAATAGAAAAAATATTAAAAAGAAAACTACTTTATTTGAAGAATTAGTTTGAAATTTGTGTAATGATGGAATTAAAATTGAAAATTGGAATACTGAAGTCTTTGATCCCCACTTCAATCCCAAATTTGGGATGAATTATGAGATTTTATTATTATTTTTATGATTGAAGTGCCCTTATTCATCACTAATTCATCTCTAATTTGGGATTAGAGTACTTAAATTTTAGGCTAATGAAGTCACATAACTGGAACATTACATTTCCATCCATTGACTAACAATCAAAGGATGGAAGGGTTTTTTCTCATAAATTGTGAAGTTTAGGAAGTTCTAGCATGATTTTGAACCCTAGGAGTTTTTTTGTACACAGACCAAAGTTGAATGGGTTGTATACATTTTACTCTTTAACTTATTAGTGATAGAATGACTATATTTTTCTTAATAACTAGAGTATGATTTAGAAACAAGGTATGTTTTGAATGAGACAATTTAATGATTGAGTATTTAGTCATTTACTGTGAAGTTCTTATGTTCAAACCTTGTTAAAATTGAGTGAGACATAATTATTTATTAGTAGGGATAGATAGACTTCAAGGTGAAAGTCTTATATTCATTTTTTTATAAATTATAGAAAATAACTTCAGACAATCAATTGTAATGCTGAATGAGAAAGAAAAAGATTATTTGGGGATTACTTTTTTTTTTTTTGGTTTTAATATTATGAGTATTCTCGAACTAACTTTTGCACACCAAAACTATGTTCATTCCTAAGTGATCTTAAAAGCACACCCCTCACATCAGCTCAAGGAAATTTTCCCTTAGTCCTAGAATTCGAAGCTGGGTTAACTTGGATGAACCTATTGTATTCTTGCTACCAACAACATTTAATTCAAATCTCTTGAAGATCAATATGTGAATTTTATGCCTTGGAATTGAATATCCAAATATATTTTAGTTTTGCATGGAAATCATATTAAGTTTTCCTTAAAACTAATGGAAATTATGTGGTAAATCGGTCATAAGTAACCAATATAAACAATTTGGAAGTCTGAAAACAGCAGACAATCCTTCCTCAATATATTACAACTAAACAGAAATAACTGCTACTAGAAGAAAGTGAAACCTTGTAAAACCTACCACTTTGCTGGTACCCTACAGGTGGAAGCAAAAATGTTTTAACCCCTCCAACTCTGAAGCACCCAGTTGTTGTCTTCACCAAGTCCTAACCCAGTGGAATCTGTAGGAAACCAGCCCTCTTATTCCTAATCTGCCCTTCAGGTGTTCTAAGCCTTCACATGCTATGACAGCATTCATGGCCTCTTGACAATAAAANACCCTACAGGTGGAAGCAAAAATGTTTTAACCCCTCCAACTCTGAAGCACCCAGTTGTTGTCTTCACCAAGTCCTAACCCAGTGGAATCTGTAGGAAACCAGCCCTCTTATTCCTAATCTGCCCTTCAGGTGTTCTAAGCCTTCACATGCTATGACAGCATTCATGGCCTCTTCACAATAAAACTCCAGAAAAATAGCCTCTCTTCATTTTCACAGGGTATAATAGTATCAAACATAGACAATGAAGAGTAGTAATATCATGCCTCATTGAACTGTGTGAGAAACAAGGATCTTCCTAACTCTCAGAACCGCTTCTCTTAGACTGTTCATTTCAACTGTCTCATCCAGTAGGTTCCTAAAGCTGAGTAGACAGTTAACAGCAAGCAGCCTATTGCTGTCAATCTCAAGCTCTTCAATGGGATATTTTCCAGATTTGTGATGCTATGGCTTAAAAACACAAAGGAAACATGGAAATTCCTCATTCAATGTATCAAATATATCCACCATCCACACATGTTGGTCACAGAGGTTCCCAAAAGCTCATTCTGTCAGAGTACTGCCACAATTTTATCACCAACTAAGTGCCCGTTTGGATTGCCTTAATTTTAAGAAAAAAAATACCTTTTTTTTTTACGACAAAATGTACTACATTTTTCTTAAAATTAACCAATCTAAACGGCGGTTAAATTCATTTGGGAAATCCGTAGCTCATACTAGGATATTCAAAGCTTCAACCATCCGTTACATCAAAGAGGGAGGACAGTTCACAAAGGAACTTGGTGACAATCTGGGAAGTGTATTCACCACCAACACCTAAAGGTTGAGTAAACTGGATACACCATGACTCGAAAACCATGAAACAAGCAAAATAGCTTTAGTAATAACCAAGTAGAAGTAGAATTATTGCTCGAGGTTAATAGGGAAAAGAAGGAACTTGAAAAGTGAGAAGAGTTTCTACCCATTCATGATTCTTGAAAACATACATATTCTCCAGTATGAGTCCTGAGACATGTCCATACTCCAGTAACTCCTCATTATCCTGGCACCCAACAAGTGGAAGCAAACAAAATGCGACCCTTCCATCCCTGAAGCATCCAGTTGTTGTCTTCATCAATAACAAAATCTCTGTGGTACCATGCCTTTAACTTTCCCCGGAATTTGGCCAGTAGCTCCTTATCCAGTGGGAGCTGCCTGAAACCAGTCCTTGTATTCCTAACCTGCCATTGCTTGTATGTCTCAGGCCTCTCAACCCTCTCAAAACCTTCACATGCTACAACATTCAAAGCAGCCCGCCCAAGAAACTCTCTCTCAATCATCGACCTCCCTTCGTCTTCACGGGGTATTTGAGTGTCAAATATATCATACATTGCAGAAAAATCGAACAGTGCCTCCCTAAACCGTGTGAGAAAGAAAGGGGCACTGTAGGCTCCATTAACGATGGATTGAATAAAAATACTTGGATTTATCCTCCAGATTAAATTCAGAACTGCATTCCTTGGATTGTTCACTTCAAATGTGTCATCAAGCAAATTCTTAAACCTCATCAGATCGTTCACAACAAGCAGCTCATTGCTGTCAATATTAAATTCTTCAATTTGAATAGTTTCCCAGTTCCGTGAAGCTATGGCTTTGTACTCAAATGGGACATTGAACCGCTTGCAATAGTTTGCTAGGCGACGACCAGTCTCCTCAAGTAAGTCCGTTGGACGGAAGCCAGCTTGGGGATATTCTATGCCTGTGATGCGTAGCTTGGGAGGTCCACTGCTTCTCTCTGACAAAAATTTAATAAGCATCGGCCACTGGAAACCATATGCAATACCAAAATCAATAATATGAAGGCTTTCTGCCTTTTCTGCTGCTTTCAGAATCGTTTTATATGAAAAAAAATGGGCAATCTTCTTGAAAGGACAGGCAGAAAAGAAAACTTGATGAGCTTTTAAAAATTCAGCAGCAGAGATCCTGTTGGAGCACAGAGAGATAGAAAGTATTTGGGTTCCAGTAGTAGCGCCAGACAAGCGTGCCTCAAGACCATTAGCGAAGTAATGAGCCAACCTCTGTGATGCATCACCAAGGGGGGAGGAATGCTGCCTAATCTGCTTCAGTAGTTCATTAGCAGACCTGTTGTCACTACCAGACACAGCTTGTGCACATAGAACCAGAAGAGTCCTCAAATCCACGGTTTCCTTCTTCTTGCCTCTTTTCTTAGAGCGAGTCTTCCCTCCATCAGATGATTTTGGCTGTTCACCTGGCTGCATCACTTTAACTGATTCCCCAACACTAAGCAACACTCGATCAAACATCTCTGTTAGTTCACTCTCATCAATGTAGACTGCTGACTGCTTGTTACTTCTCCCTTCTTCTGGTTCAATACCTTCACGGTCATGATTCTTTCTACCATTTAACCTATGTGAACTCTCCCTAACATCTTTCTCCATATTGACTACTTTCTTTTCGGGCTTTTCCTTCAGCTCTAGAGACATTGAGTTGCTCTCCAGATAAGTGGTAAGTTGATCACCTTTAAGAAGAAACTTGCTACCTTCCTCCAATCCTCTCCTAAACTGCAAGACAGATTCTACATTACTAAAGATATTTTGTGCCAAGGTTTCATTAATGGAAGAACCCACATCCATCATTCCATCACCAGCATTAGTTAAAGCATTTGGAGGTTGGGATGGCTTTTGAAAAATGGATCGCGAATTGAACTGAAAAGCATGGTCACTTGAAGTAGGGGTTTCTGATGAAGAAAGTTTGACATCATAAGGATTGCCATGCCATGGGACATCTACTGAGTTGCTGCTGTTGGTGTTACTGCCAGAACCATTAACATATGGGCTCTCTACATTTTGATAAATGTCAAGGGGGTGCTCATTAGGGGAAGAAGTATGGTTTTCATTAAGAGCATCATAAAATGATTTCTCAGTGACTTGAAGGCTTAATGGATCAAAAAAGATGGATTGCTTCTGATCAAGGTTCTCTTCCATAAGAATTTGGCTCATGTACTTGACAGTTTCTGAAACGTCATTGTTTTCCAGGGAAGAATCCGCGGCAGAAGCCATAGTAGCAGATGGCATATCTAGCACAACTTGCACAGGGCTCACACTCCAGGATGGAATAAACCCCTCTGAATTAGAGTTCATCCTTGTTTGAGGAGCAAAACTAACTGGGTCTACATCAGCTTTATAAAATGGATCAATTGTGAAATCAACAAGGTTTTCCTCGAATTCCCACTCATTTTCTAGATTTCGTAATTCATTTGGATCTGAGATGATGTTTGGACCATCAATTTTGCAACCGTTTATGAAACCATTATATGCATCAAAGTTTAGATCCATGAATGCAGAGGTACTAGAAAAATTAGACCCAGAAACAAAATCCCTGTGCTCTCTTCTTTGAAGCAGAAATTGCAGCAACTAGCATACAAATTCTTCGTAGATGATTATCTGTTTAAATGAACCACATGGTCATACACTATGAAGCAGGAGAATGTTTACATAAGCAAATTAAGAACAAAACCATTCTATTAGATGAAAGATTAACAAGGAATTTGAAAGAAAACATATGAACTCAAAAACAGCATATATTTCACATGAAAGATGGTAGCTATTTAACAAAATGTTATGATTATAATTTAACGAAAAAAAATTAGAGAAAGGAAACAACTGCAAAAGATTGAAGGAAGCTGGAAAATTTTAACTGAGGCAAACCTGATGTGCCCACAAATAATAGCAGCAATCCGTTGCGAGCTAGGTGATCGATGAAAGTCCTGAAAGAAACAGAGAATTGAGAAAGGTAGAGGAATTAGGAGAAAGTAAATGAAATGGGATTAAGGGAATAGAGATAGGAGGGAACATTCAACGTATGCGATTCGGTTGACTCTTGCATTTGACTATTCAAATTATTGAATTAACTATTAAAATGACTTGCCCTCTTTGTTGGCTAGCGATCCTTCCTCCTGAATTTGAAGCTCTCACAGTTGTGATTTAGTGTAGAGGAGTATTTTAAAATTTTTTATTTAGTCAATAAAAAATCTCAAACACAAATTATCTCTTTGAGTAGAAAATTTTGTGATTGATTTGTTTAACTATATGAAGACACAATAAACACTAATCTCTTGTAAATTACTCAAAAGAATATGTCAATTACATGTATTTAAAATTCACAAGAATTTATCAAATACTCAATCCAAACACAATTAGTAATACCAAATAACTTATGATCAAGTGGTATTGAAATCATCTTTAAGATTAATAGAGTTTTGTTTTTAAACTTAAAATCATTGTTAAAAGAATTAAAATAATGATAAAAACAAACCATGCCAATAACTTCTCTATTGATAAATTGACTTTGAGAAGTCTTGTAAAATACTCAGATTTCTTGTGACTAGACTATCCATAATAACTTGTCCAAATTTTAAGAAATAGTATTTGAATGGCAGACTTAATATAAAGATGACGTATTAGTTCTTACAAGTGGGTTTAAAGAATAAGTAAAGGCCAAGTCTACAATACACATCTTTAGAAATGAGCATCGGTGCAAAGCCTCTTAAATGGCTAAGATTGAGTCACGTGTATGGTCTAGATTTGATGACTTAATATTAACTATAAATGATTAATTATATTTTGACACAAAAAATTTTATGTATTTACATTTATTTCCTCACAAATAAAAAACATACACCCTCTTCTTCCTCTCTCTCTCTCTCTCTCCTCTCCCTTTCTCTCTCTCCCTCTCCCTCTTTGGATGATAGGTACTGTAACTGGTATTCCTGTGATCGGTTCAATTCAATAGGTCTTTTCTTTTCCGGTTTATATTCCAGATTGGGTTCATCCCTGTAGTAATCAGATTAACTGGGTTGTACCTGTAACCATGCTACCTTACTTTTCGTAGCATCATTTCCGTCTCTACCCACAAGCCAAGGTTTCAACTGTGGAGTTTACCCAAAATTTTGCCCATTTCCTAGGGCTTTCTTTAAGCCAAAGGAAACCCTTTTGCCAGTGAAGAAGGTGGGCTTTCGAATTAGAGCTTCGGTGGGCGATAATGGTGGAACCGCAAACTGGTCGAAGTGGATACCACTACTAGTCCCATTGGCCAGTTCGTATCATCGCTGACCATGTTTCTTCATTCTGTTGACCCTCGAGTCAAATTGGTGAGCTTGAAATCAATTGATGGGTTTTCAGTATTGGAACCTTGGAAACTTGAATCTTGAGTTATGGATTTGATTCTAGTGATAAATGAAACTAATTTCCCAATTTGGAGAACACCCAAACAAGTAAAAAATTAATGGAATCTGTGATAGTCATACCAAAAGAAATCTTGGCTGAGGATGCAATCTTTGTCCTCGACGTTGACATCGACCACATCGTCCATGGCGCGAGAGGAAGAAGAGGGAAGATTGGTGTGGTCAACTTCAACTTCAACCTCTCAGACCATGAAGCCCAAAAATTCCTACGTAATTCTCATACTATTCCTTCAGTTTCTCTTTTGTTTTGATTAGTTTTGATTTTTGATATATGGGTTTTGTTCTTCACACTTGTTCTCTGCCATTGAGTTTTTGGGGTTTTGGTCATGAACTATTATTTTGTTTGATGATCTCTGGTTTTGTGCAAGTTAATGTGATAATCTCCACCGGTGGCCATGGGACAGCGGCGCTAGCATGACGGTTAAAAAATTGAAATATCTGCAAAATTAATTTTTTGGGGTCAATGCATAATTTTATAAAAATATTAGGTCATATTACTATATTTCTTAAAATTAGTTCTTCGAGTAGCACTAAATACAATCTGGACCATTAAATGAAAATCCAACATTCATAAAGAGGCTTTGCACCGGTGCCCATTTCTAAGGATGTGTATTGTAAACTTGGCCATAAGTAAATCCCTTCAATTCAAATTATGTCATTTCATGTGAGTATAGTAAAAGTGCAACTTTTGCATAACCTAGAATTTTCTAAGGAGCGAAGGCGGCTAAATGTCATGCCAACAGCTACGTGTGAAATATAATTTTTCACATATTATTTCTTAATTACTAAATATAATATTTCATAAGTTGTCAATTGCAAATTCAAGAGTTTGACACGCAACCGCTTACTCCAATGCTAAATAATAATGATGGAAAACAAAAGAAAAGGAAGGAAAAGAATATTCTGATAATACAATCTCATATCTTTTTGTGTCTTTTCTTACCTTTTTCTTTTTCAAACTCAAACATGGTCCACTACGAAAGTGCCAAGTATTTTAAAACCTTATTATCATACATATGGCATTCATGAGGA
>QAOA01001277.1:49617-104440 GCA_003255065.1 Cercis canadensis
AAAAAAAAAAAAAAAAAAAGCTAACTTGGTGCCAAAATGACACAAAAATTGTTATCTCATCATCTTTTCTCTTTCCTCTTATTCCCTTCTATCTCTGTAATATTTATGTATACCAGAAAGTCTAAACTAGCAAAACTTGAAGCAATTGATTGGGGAAAACCGCTGGATGAAGCAGCATGGGACATGGTAACTTTTGACATTGGAAAAACACTCTCTCTCTCTGCCATGTATATTTGCTTATTGTATATACGTTTAACTTTGGTATAGGATCATGTTGCTGGTTGCTTTGAGTACTATGCTGACTTTGCTGAAGGTTTGTACGCAAAGCAAAAGGCTCCTGTATCTCTTCCCATGGAGACATTCAAGAGTTATGAGGCATATTTCACTAGTTGCTCTACAACTTGTTAGTCTTAATGGTCAAGCCAATATTGCTCCCATTCTTCTCACAAGTGTAGAGAGAGAAGGGAATAAGAAAGTAGAGAAAAAAAGGAAGAAGAGGAAAGATAATGAGGTAATAATTTTTGTATCATTTGGGCGCTACTCAACTTCTTTTATTGTCATATGGACAAATCATTTATCATATCAGCACTAAACTAACGGAGTTATCCAATGGGTGATAGCCGATACTCAATTAAAGGAATTTTAAACTATAAAAACTTTAAAAGAAGAAAAAAAATTATAAGAACATGATTCAAAATTGATCTAAACTATGAGGACCTACAATATATTTTAACCTTTTTTATTATTAATGTTTCCAGTAATTAAGCCTGTGTGGCTGTAGAGCTAGTAAATGGGCTAGTTTGTTTCCATTCGGGCCAGTAAATTGCTAGCCCAACTTGGCCCTCCTCGGGCAATGGGTCAACCCATTTTTTTTGAATTTTTTAAACTATTTTTTATTTGTGATTAAACTAAAAATTAATAAGAATTTAGACTTTTTTTCTTTAGTTATTTTGACTATGTTAAGCTAATTTGTTAATGAATTTAATTGAACAAAACAAAACATGCACAAAGTAATAAATAAAATAAAAATAAAAAATATATAAAAAATACATGTAAATTTAAATTTAAAATAAATATGTATAAGTAATTAAATAAATTATAGTAATATATTCTTTTAAATAACACTTATTATAATATTATTTTGGTAGTGTGACCTAACCTACAAGAAAAAAAAAAAAAGGATGGCCTAGCCTAGCCCAACCCAAACTTAAATGGGTCATGGGCTAATTCGGACTGGGCCGAATAAGCCCAATTCTCTAACTTTTTTATAGCCTAGCCTTCCATTTTTACGCGCTAAAATAAACCAGCTCCTCGGCCTAGCCATTTTACCAGCTCCGTGTGGCTGACAGCCAGCACCCAAGATTGAAGGTTTTATTTATTTAGTTGGTTTTGGTCTTTTGTTTTTTGTTTTGTTTTTTTTTTTTGTTTTCNGTTTCCGGGTATCTATGACTGCGGCTCGTGCGTGAATGGTTTAACAGGAGCAGGATACACGTGCAGAAGCATCCGCTGAGTACTCCTACTCTGCATCATTGGTTATCAGCTCAATCCCACCATTTCCACAAAATGATGGCTCAAGCACTCTTCTTTCTTCTACTCTTGATGTGCTCCTTCTCTGCAATTTCATCGCATGGTGATGAAGACCCAATAATCAGAACCATGGAGCAATTCTCTGGTTACCCAATTCACGATTCTCATTCTTCTATTCCAAATTCGGTTTCTTCACTATCCGTTGATGCTCACAGTCTGCAGAAGCAGGTACTGAACCAATATTCTATCAAGTAACAACAAAAGTTTGTGGATTGTATAACTGTAATTTTTATTTTCTCTTAACATTCTTAAGTGTACTTGTTGTTCTTAGATTGATGAGCTCTCAACTTCCTCTGATACACCTCCTCCATCAGTAACCAGGGTCTTGTATACTGAGAAGGATGTGGTAGGTCGCAGGTACGTGTAAATATTACTACATCTGTGCATTTTGGTGTGATGATTAGGATGAGCAAGAAATTGTGCCAAGTTTACCTTTTTCCCCCTTGCTGTGGAAGTGGGAAATGGGGATTTTGTTTGTGTGGATTTCTTGTAATAAATCTTCTTTTAGCGAAAAATTTGACTTTATGTGAAAATATGTGACCTTTTAATATTTTTATCAAAGATCAATTAAATAGTTCAAGTTGGAGGAGAAGTGATTCTAAGCCAATAGGTGTGGTCTAGTGGTGAGGGATTTCGGTAGTTTGTAGGTCAGGAGTTGACCTCCATGCCGTCATGTAAAAAATAAAAACAGGAGAAGTGTTTCTTAAATGTTTTGTGAGATAGTGTAGTGTGTAAAATCTGTGCCACAGAGAAAACGTTTAAGTGGGTTAAATCCAGAAGCTGTTCAAGTATATAAAGTGAAATTTAATGTGAGGGTAACTAGTGTGTAAGTAGTAACTCACATTAGAGAGGCCTATGTTGTCTTTCCTGACTCATATTTAGCAAGATATCATGATATGAGTGCTTTTAAGAATCAACTGGTAAAATTCTGTATTTACTAATCAATCATAGATGTTCTTGAACATATATGTCTGGTTTGAATGTAACTTGTCTCTGGCTTTATTGACCTTGTTCTGGTCTTCCATCCGTAGGTATGTAAAAAATTTAATGGGACTTGCTGGTCTATCTGTTAGAGAGGATGCTGTTGGTAACATATTTGGTCGTTGGTGAGTCTCTACTTGTTCATCAAATGCTTGTCAACACACTTCCAGCTTACAAGCTTCTAACTCAATATTTGGCTTCATCTTGAAGCTCATGTTAACATCCTACTCTTCTCTATCTTTAGTTTCAGTGTACTTGTGATAAACTATCTACATTGATGTTTTATGTTGCATTACTTTATGCAGGGATGGCCATGAACCAGAGCTTGCTGCAGTTGCTACCGGTTCCCATATTGATGCAATACCTTATTCCGGGAAATATGATGGAGTTGTTGGTGTTTTAGGTGCTATAGAAGCCATCAATGTCCTGAAAAGGTTTTTGACTTTTCAAAGAATATGGAAATTATTGCTATCTTCTCATTTTTATCGGAAAAATAAAAAAAATAAAAAAAAATCTCCTCATTGTTTGTGAGCCAGCTGAAAATGTCAGCATCATATCCTAATATATTAACTGACCTTTCATTGTACTTCATTATTGTGGGCAGAAATTATTTCAAATTGAGATATCACAAGCAATCTCTTGTGTGTTAGCTAAGTGAAAACTATAGTTAAACTGATATTTCTCATCATACTTTCACACAAATAAAAAAGTGGGGCCTTACAGATAGTAAATTAGGACAAAGCTAGCTTATCTAATCCATACAAGAACTTTTTCATATGTAATTATTACCAACCACTACATGCCTTGTGTCAGAATTACTCTTGAGTTTGGATTTCATTAGATCAGTCTCAATGAATCTTTGGTGTTTAACCAACTTATCATAGATCTACGCCATGTCATCAAGAATCCAATAAGGTTTACACTTGCTTATGTTGGCAAGTAACTATTCTCTAATTTCAATTTAAACAATAAATAAGAATGACTAGCTGAACTATTTCCTTTGGAATTACTTGTAAGTGAAAGATCTTAATTCTAGAAATGTGAACTTCTTAGTGTCCTTTCATTATCCACATTGGAAAGCAGTAATAATGTTTTCTGATGCTGACTGAAATTTTGCAGGGCTGGGTTTAAACCTAGAAGGTCTTTGGAAGTCATCTTATTCACATCAGAAGAACCTACACGCTTTGGAATTAGTTGCTTGGGAAGGTCAGGAACATCACCCTCTTGCTGTCTCAGATAGGACTCATGCTTATCGTTTTGGTTATTTTCCTCAGTAAATCCTTAATTTATCTTTATCCTTTCAACCTATGGTATGTCCCATTTTCTGATTGATTAATAGAACATGGATACACAGATAATAAATTAATTTGCACCACACATTCTAGTTTGAGTTTCATCTTTTGTTACTAATATGCAGCCGCTTATTGGCTGGGAGTGAGAATCTTGTAAAAGCTCTAGAGACAACAACTGATGGTCAAAACATATCCTTTCTAGATGCTGCAAGATCAGCTGGTTATGCAAAAGATGAAGTTGACCTATCCAGTGTTTTTTTAAAGAAAGAAACATATTCTGCTTTTATAGAATTGCACATCGAACAGGGGCCCATTCTCGAAGAAGAAGGTACAATTTTTTGGTCTAACATAATTGGTGTATTATCCTTCACTTCAAGTGACTATCTATTAATCTGTTTCTTCACTCAGGTATATCTGTAGGAATAGTTACTGCAATTGCAGCCCCGGCAAGTCTAAAAGTTGAATTTGAAGGAAATGGAGGCCATGCAGGCACTGTCCTTATGCCTAATAGGTGATTGCTATCTTTTAATAAGAGATTCTTCTTTCCGTAATTGGGATTACACTATAACATTGCACCTTTTCCTTTTCTCCTGTTACAAGTACTTGAACCAGACACATTTTAAGCATTTTCCCATTCAAATTTATTCTTTTACCATTCTCAATTTCCTTTTTCGGGGTCCCCCTCTGCAACCTTTGGTTGATATAGGCTTCGACTAAATTATGGTTTTAAGATCATTTTTTGTTTTTTGGCCATAGGTTTTAAGACCATGTACTTTCTTCCTTTTAATATTTATTAACTTCCTTCCATAAATTTTGAGTGGAAGAGTGTCAGTGTGGTGTAGCTTGAATTTGATGTTTTCTTAGTGAACTCTATAATGCTATAATTATAATTTCTCTGCACGTCATTTCGGACAGAAACGATGCTGGACTGGCAGCTGCTGAGTTAGCCCTGGCTGTTGAGAAACATGTATTGGAATCTGGGTCTATTGATACTGTTGGCACAGTTGGTAAGTAAGATTCCCTTAGCACCTGAATATACAGTTAGGTACTTTCATCTGAACCATCATGGTGTGTATTGAACATTTGAAACCCTCCCTCCCCCAACCTCAAAGAGAAAAGAAGCACATGCATGTATCTACAACTTTATTTTAGACTAACCACTTCTCTTTTGCAAAGGTATCCTGGAATTACATCCTGGAGCTATCAACAGCATCCCTAGCAAATCGCACATGGAAATTGGTATTATTCCCTGAACAACTTTGATCATACTTGCCTACTTTTAATTTTAAATGACAAGGAGTTTTGCCATATAATGTCTTGGTTCTGAATGTTACCACTATTTTAGTTAGAGACTCTTAGTCTTAATTTTGTTATTATCTTCCAGTTTCTCTCTGCCAATGGATAACTTGAATTTCTGCTACCATATACTTGTTTATATAAATATTTTACACTTCAATTATTTCTTTTTTTATTTTTGGTGTTGTGGCAGACACAAGAGACATTGATGAAGAAAGAAGAAACCTTGTGATTGAGAAAATTCACCAATCGGCAATTAGAGTAGCCAAAACCCGAGGTGTCAAGCTTTCAGAGTTTCATATCATCAATCAGGATCCACCAGCACTTTCTGCTGAACCAGTAATCAAAGCAATGGAAACTGCAACAAGAGAGCTAAACCTGACAAGCAAATTGATGATTAGTAGAGCATACCATGATTCGCTGTTTATGGCCAGGTAAGACAGGCACTAGCAGGGTTGTAAAGACATAGGTGTACTTTTTCCTTATATAGTGGCCAAAATATCCAATTTTAAATTTTCAAACAAATTTTCTCAAAGATATAATCTTAGGGTGGGTTCTAAGTAAGACAGGATTCCAGTTAAAGGTGCTATAATTCACACAAACTTGGAATAATGCCCTATTGAAATACATTTTGGACTCTTTATCTTTGTCCAAGGGCGCATCCTCAACAAAAAGGGAGAAGATTAAGTTTGGAATGAAAAGAAGGAAGAAAGTATTATTTCTGAACATGCTAAGACAGTGGGTTGAGTACTTCATTTCCTCCCAATCTGGCTATTTCAGAGTTTTTGGATGGAACATTAAGTGTATGTTTGGTAGGCGGAGTAAATGGAGTAAAATTTACTTTGTTTTAAATATGTTTGATTGTAAAAATAAATTGAGGGAAACTATTTAGGAGAGTAATAGCGGGGGAGGGGGAGGGGGATATTTTGGACTCCTTCACCAATCCCCCATCTCTTCAAACTCTCCTCCCTTCTTCTCTCTTCATCTTCTCAAATTATTAAGTATATGTTTACCCCTTTACCCCTTACCAAAGATACCCTAAGTATTAACTGTACATGTCTTTGTTGGTTTCACTTCTTGAAATTCTGACAGGAGCTAAACGTACCTATATTAGCACAGGTTAATGTAATTATACTTTGTTGAATGAATGTCTTCTGCTCATGAACCATGTTATTAATTGCAGGATATCTCCAATGGGCATGATTTTTATTCCATGTTACAAAGGTACTCTACTTTTTACCTGGGCTATTTCTCACTACTAATCTGATTATGCCTTTAGAATTGTTTGTTCAATCAGAAACGAAAGAAAGGGGAACAAAATACAGTTTGTGCTCTTCAATTTAATTGATTTAAAGCATCGGGAGTAATGAGGAAGTACTTTTCATTGCTTAACATATATATGCTTGTCCTATTGGAAGAAATGGAATTGCCACTCAACCGATCTGCTTCTACTTTGGATCTTATCTTATGTTATGTGAGCAGACATGCAATGAGTGTGCTAAGAACTTGGGACTTAGAATCACTATGTAGTTTACAGTTACATGCATGAAGACATGCATTCCAATCTGAACTAGCTGAACAATGTTATATGAGCAAAACTCTTTTTCTTTTCTTTTCTTTTTTTTTGACAGCTTCATCTAGAAAATAGATTTATCAATATTCTCGTCTGTCTTGTTTTTGCAGGTTATAGTCATAAGCCTGAAGAGTTTTCAAGCATTCAAGATATAGCAAATGGCGTAAAGGTATTGGCGCTCACACTGGCCAAATTGTCCCTTCGGTAATGATTTTAGCGGGGACTCTGAGTGAACTTGGGGATGTAAATCTTCTGCTCTTACAGCTTAGTGATTAAAGAATGTTTAATTTGAGAAAAGCCCCGTCCTTGGAATGTGTGTATATGTGTGGTGTGCCAGAGATACAGAGAGAGGTTGAACCACCTAAAACATATTCATTATACTGTAGTAATGTGCAGAATGCGTCCACCAGCATCATTTTGTACAGTAGTATAATGGAAAAGTGCTTTCCCAAGCCATAACAGCAATGGATTGTACCTAATCAAGACACCCAAAAAAAAGGAATGAAATAAGATGGAGACTGAGATGAAGACCATCTCTATTTCCTAAGATGACAGTAACACTAATTGTTATTTCCCTAGCAGCTACAGAGTTGTAACCTACACCAAATATTTGAAATGAAGATCCGGCACAAAATCTTATGTCTTATTGTCAGCAATCTTCAATGTTTCAGCAACAGTAACTTGGTCCACTTTTCCAGCCTTTCCCAGCAGAATCTCAATCTGTGAAAAAGTAAGAGTTAGTAACGCGATAAAAGAAAAACCCATTACTAGTAGAGTAAACTGAATGATAAAGTGATAATGCACATCAAAAGAAATACAAGCAAAAGCCACCTTCGGCTTTGGAAACTGCCAGCCTTTCTTGCCTTCCTCAATGTTAACAGTGGACGTCATGATATCTGCGGCATTTACCCATATGGAAAGCAATTCCATTAAAATTCATAATAAACACTGTTTTCTGCAAGCACATTACTGAGAGAGAAGAGAGATCTTACTTTTCTCAATTGCCAATCCTTGGCGTTTCAAATACTCAGAGATAACGACAACAGTAGGAATAGCTGGATTCAACAAAAACATAGTTAGAAAATGAGATGATGCGTATATTTTCCTATTTCCTTCAGAGAGAGATTAACTGCTCTGTATGTTAGTAAACGCAGTTTGACATTTAAGTGTTTCCAACACCCTTTTCTGCCTCTACATTGGATGTTTTATTTCCTATACTACAAATATCTGCATAAATTATCAAGCTGCAGGTTATGTGTATGTGTATCAAGACAGTTCCAAATGACAGCTGAAAAGCAAAATGGGTACGAAAGGGAAAAGGCTCAAGAAGCTATACCCATTCCCAATGCACAGAGCTCAACATCATTGTATTGCTTGATAAATTTCTGCATCAAAAAGAGACTCAACGTCAAAGCTTTGTTTTTGGACTGAAGCACAATTCCAAGAGCTATGCTATATACATCAAATAGGAGTTAAACATCTTACTCCCCTACCCTTTAGATTTTAATCAGTGATTAAATTGAAGCCAATTGCATAAAGAAGCTATGATCCAAGAAAAGTAGGAATAAAATATGAGTATGTTCAATAATATTTTTCAAGTCTTTCCTTTCACAGATATTAGATTGAAAAAGGAGACAAAGAAATGGGAAATATGTGACTGAAAGTGGAAAAACCCCAAGAATCTGAAAACCCATCACTGTACTAGATTGATGCAATCAACAGAAGGCCACAAAGAACCAGTAAAGGATGAAGCCAAAGCCCCTAGTATTCTGATTAACCAAACAGAAAAACGAAGCATGCATTCACTATATTCTGATTTTCGACCAACCAAACAGTAAACAAAAGAGTCAAGAAACTGATTTACCAAAAAGAAAAAGTGAAACCACTATAATCTAATCTTTCTATGGAAACACTAAGTGCACATTTACTATACTCTGATCTGATACGTGAATAAGCAAACAGAGAATAACAGAGGCAAGCAACTGACCAACAAAACAGAATAACATAATCAAAAAACTGATTTACCAGAAGAAAAGTGGAAACCCAGTAGTAAAATACGAATTGAGAAAGAAACAACAGAAACAAAGGGAAAATATATAAATCCCAATTAGCCCATGCCCATTGTTTGGTTCGTTTTCTCAGCAACAAAGAGAGGGAAATTGAGGCAAGAAAGGGAAAATGGAAAGAAGAGAGTGATTGTAGCTACCTTTGCGAGATTAAGATAGAAGATTAGGGGTTTCTTGGTGTTGGAAACCTGAATCCGATTCTTCCTCTTGGAAGACTCAACAGTGTTGGTCATGACAGTCTCAGTCGCAGCGCCGCCATTAACAGCAAGCTCGCCGTTCTTGGTTTCTTCCTTGTTCTTGGTGTTCTCAGCAACAACCACGATCGCTTCCATTGCAGAACTTTCTCTCTCTTTTCTCTACTTTCTCTTCTCTTTCTCTCCCTTCAAACTGTCCTAAGAGCGGGAATGTTTGTTACTATCAGAAACTTCATGAAGAAGCACGGTGAAGGGAGGAGGCATATATAGGCGAGTCATTTGTCATCAACCAATCAGAAACTGACGCGTCTCATTGTTAGTTAGATGAATATTTTGGCGGTTAAAATTATTTGGAATGACGGATTTACCCTCTTAGTTTATGTTGGGTCAAACAAAAAAGGCCTCAGGCCCGAGCCCAAGGATCCCAGTCCATTCTCCAAAACAAAAACGAAAAACCCCAACAAAACAAATGCATATGGAATAATATGACCCTAGCTTTGTTTTTTGGGATGGAATATATATTATTACATAACAAATACATATTCATATAAATTTGGCTCCATTCAAAGGTTTGTGTCATACTCAAGTTCCTAAGTTACCAAAAAAAATCATAGATTCATATTTGTTATGTAAAACTTTATTATTATTATTTTAGTCTACCAGAGATTACATAACAAGGGATAGCATATCTCTTCCAAAATTCTACTCGGCCCCTACCCAATGAGATTTGAACTTGGTACCTCTTCTATGAAATATCAAGAGCTTAACTATTGGGGCATTCTCTTAGGGACAAAAAAAAATTATTACTATGAGAAAGAGTAAATAATTTATTGTTAATAGTATCACAACTACCAATTAGGAGGTACACTAAGTTTTGAATAGGGGTCCTCGACTTCTTTTTTTTATGGTTAGGCTACACAATAAGAGTTATGTTACTCATATATCACAATTATGTATTATTCTATAACATGCTTGCCAACCACTTTATAATTTTAAATGGACGCACTTAATTTTTTCTGAATAATCCAAATTCAATTATGGCCCACTATAATATGAAATTGTATGAGATTGTAGTGTATAAGTAATATTTCTCCACAATAATCAAAGGCAACGTTCATATAGAATGCTTTACCAATAGATTCTCACATTTTCAAACTCAAGCCATTAATCAAGAAGTTTGAGTTTCTCACTACAATCAAGCGCTTGTAGACAAGACTCCTAAGTTTCGGAGCGAGTATACAATCAATTGGTGCATTATTTATGATGAGGAAAAAAAAAACAGATGACTACTATTTTAGTCCAAAATTGTTATAATCCTAATCATATTGATGAAATGCGTAAAAGTGTTTTGTTATTATCACCATAAAAGTAGATGCTGTAAACATGTATTGCATTGGATTAAAAGAAAAAGAGAAAAAAGAAAAAGAAAAAAAAGACATAAGCCTATTGGTTATGCTTGGTATTTCTTGACTAGATTCAACCTATGTTGTATGGGTACTTTAAAATTGGTGTCGTACTGTTTTCGAGACATATTGAAAACTTGAAACTCGTATTGGAGGAGAAACTCATCTCTAGTAGTATATTTTGAAATGGCTAAAACTCCCATTTTGATTTTGTTTTATATTTATTCTCTTCTCCCCCATTAGCTTTGATCCTTCACAAACTCAGCTTCCATTCTATTATCTATTGAATTGAAGGAATATGACATGATTTGCCGGTTGAAACTAATTTTTTCAACTACTTTTGAAGTAATTATATATATATAATGTGGCATACTTGTATCTTCATTTTAAAAAAAATAGCCGTATCAACATTTCGTACAGTATCGGATATGAAACCCGTACCACCGTGCAACATAGGATTCAACACAATCTCCTTAAACAGTGTCAAGATTTTTTTTAAAAAAGAAAAAGAAAGAAAAGGTATAACGATGAATAGAAGTTTAGAACCTTCATCTTGACCATATCCGACCATAAACAAGTCAAAGTATGCATGTAATCTGGACATATTTAATTCATTTAGCTTCTTCATGCCTAATGGTTTTCTATTTTTTATACAAGAAAATTCAAGTCCTCCGTATGTGCTATTAATAATTAGACTGCTGTTGGACATGTAATGTAACCTCTCTAATGAAATGTCGTAACTTACTCAATAAGAAATAATCTATTCTTTATATTATAATATCAACCTATTTTATGTCAATAATATTTAATATAAAACTTATACGATAAAATATGTAATATTTAATCATTAAAAATTAATTACTAATTTAAATTATATAGTTGAAGTAAAAAATGAAATGAATAAGAATATAAATTCTTTATATGTGCACATATTTTGTTACTCCTACACACATTTAAAAGTTTATAATTTATCAACCGGGGTTGATTTAGCTAGTAGAGATTAAATTACTTCCCTTTTAAGATCTAAGTTCGAACTCCACTTCAAACAGTCCCTTTTTTATAGAAAATTTGTAAGTGCTACTATAAATTTTTATTGAGGCTTATGACATGTCTTGATTTTAAAATGAGATAATCTTTCTTTTTCCTAAACTTTTAAAAAAAAAAAAAGCTTATGATCTATCTCAATCAATTAATCAAAGCCTGACTTTTTAAGTAGGACATTAATCATTTTAGTTGGGTCGTACCTTTTTCATATGGAACTCTCCATAGTTCACCTCAAAACCAAATTGAAGATCCAAAATTCAAATTCAAAGTAGTGAGGGGGTGGATGTGGGTCTTAACTTGTAAGACTAATCATTATGAATGTCATTATTATAATGTACTATATATCTATGCCTTAAATGGCACCCTTCGTCCCGCTCCAATCACCTCCTCCCAAGAAAGGGAAAAGATAAAAGAAACCTTCGTCAAGACTCAAGGATCAAAGACTTAAATTTGTAAAACACAATTTTAACTCCATTAATATCATATTTTTAAAACTATTTTCACCAATACACTGTCATTTTGGTGATTTAATTGTGCATATTGTGTTACCAATAAGATGTCACAATATGCACAATTACTGAAGAGAGGAAAAGAGAGAACATGGTAACACAATTATACAAATTGTATCACCCCAAAATGGCATCACCGTAAGTGCAAATAGCGTCACTAAGAGGGTGACACAATTTGTCTAATTGTTTCACCCACATTCTCTCTCTTCCTCTTTTCAACTTTGGATATTATTAAAAAAAATGATGGTATTGGTAAAAATAGTTTAAAAATATAATATTTATGGAATTAAGATTAATTTTTGTATTATTTATGTCTTTGATCCATGACTCAAGGCAAGTTTTTCAAACGGAGACTTGTTATCTCATGTAATTGTATACTAATTAGTGAAAATAAATATGAAAGGGCATGATCATAACTTTAATATTAATTAATTAATTAATTAATAAAAATATACAAATAATTTTTAATCTCCATTATTCATAAAAAAATATTTTTAAAATATTTATTTTTCTTCAATATTTACTTTGGGAGAACTAATTGTCTCTAAATCCTTATTTTATTTTATTTTATTTTTTTTGAGATGACTTGACTATTTGTTTATTAAGCATAGATATTGATGCTACATCAAATGAAATTTTTCAAAGAATTTTCTTTGCCAATGCATGCATAGCTATTTCCATTTCACTGCACATAACTTCACATCCATTCGCCACTCTCTTTCGATTCATGCCACCTCATTCGTTTGTGTTGAAAATATTTTTTTTTTGTCTTATAAGTTGGGTATATATTATTAGTACTCATTTCGTTAATTTAGACTTTAGAGATATAAAAACAAGTTGCAAGTTGAAGTTGTTACATCAATATTTGAAGAGAAAAATGGGTAAATAAAGTTCAATTCTTCCCTTTAGTGAAACTAGGCATTCTTTGCTTTGTTTTCCTTTATTAGTGGGAAATGGATATTAATTAATAATTAATAATTAATAAGATGTTAGGCATTAATCTCAAGGGTTAAACAAAAACAGTGAGAGATGGACCAAACCAATAAGTTTTTAGATGGAAGGTCTTTGTCTTTAATTGCTTTCATGTAAAGAGATGAATTTCTTCGTCATTATCTGATGAACTCTCACTATATCAATGCTTCTAAACTTCGCCTAAAGATTTGCTAATTACGCTAAAAACTGTGAATCTAAGAAAGGTTCACTCATCTTTTGATTAAATAGGCATTGGACAGCTAAAAAGTATGCATAGCTGGATAGAAGGGGACATTTTTTCTTAATGAAACCATCATGGGGCCCTCTCTTCTCAATTTTTGTTTTCTTGTTTCTAACTATGTAGGCTAGACAATTAATTAGATAACAACTTATTCACTTCTATACTCACTACTTAGTTAAAAATGAGATTTTGAACATAGATCTTTTAAAGTATCTCTTTAGAAATCCAAACTATCTGCAAAGTAGTCAACTTGATTAAGATAATGCGACTATAAATGTTGTATTAAATTTTTGAGTACGGTTATGTAAAGTCTCAATAAAATCGTGTTAAGTAGTTAGTTTAAAATTAGAGGAATACACCAAAGAGTTTATGATCGAGTGATACTAAGATTGTTCTTAAGGTTTGTGATTTTTATGTTCGTACTTAGTCGTAGCCAAAGTATAAAAAAAAAATAAAAATTAGGAGAATACAAGTTTAAATATAGAGAGAGAAAAAATTAAGTTGTACAAAAAACAAAAAAATTTCGTAGATATAAATTTCAATTAAATTCAAATATTGTCATGAGAAACAATAAATACCTAAAATTATGTCAAGTGCAATGAATAAGTATATGTGTATTATATTTGTAGCATTACTTAAAAACTTCAAAATTAAAATAATTAATAATTATTTAATATTTACTGCATTATGGGAATTTTTGTCTTACCTGGTCTTGATTAAGAAGCAAGTGAAGGAAAAGAGGATGACCTGTTTCTTTCTGCGTTTAAAATAATCAACACTTTGGATTTTGTGGTGGACCGGTGGTGGTGTTTTTCTCAATCGCTTGAATGACTGAAATGGGTACAAAATAATATAAAATATAAAAGAAAGAAAGGCAAGAAAGCATTTATTCTCTTATTTGGATAACTTAAGGGGGAAAAACAATGAAATAAACCAAGCGAATTATTGTATTTGTAACCACAAATTATATTCTGACAATATTTTAAAGTAAAATATCTTTTTAATCTTTGAACTATTTTTTAAATATCACTTTAGTTTTTAATTCATTTTTAATGTCATTTTAATTTTTAAATAATCATATTATTCGTCAAATCAATCATTCGTAACACTAAAAGTGCTAATTCAATGGCTTGATTTGACAGACAGAATAATTATTTAAAAACTAAAATAACACAAAAAATAAATTAAGAATTAAAGTGACATTTAAAAAATAATTCAAGTACGAAAAATATATTTAACTCATTTTTTTATACAATTGAAGAATGATTTGAACTTGTTCGACAAATAATAATGTTAAAGCAGCTCATACAAGATGCTTTTCTTTCCGCCATGATCATACAAAATGCTAGAGTTGTATTATGTATATGATCAATTATTAATGAAAGAGTACATAGGCAGGGAAATGTAATTTGAATTTAAATGATTGTATTTGGTATTTCTTCATCTAACTCAAATTTTACCATGAAAAGTTGTTTGTCAATATCTTTCTTTTCAAGGAGATCCTTCTTGTGTATTATTGTTCTATCACTTCAATTTTTCTCTGCTACATCCACTAAAAATTATCAATTATCACAAGAGTTGTAACTCACTTTATAAAGTGATGTCTCACCTTTACAAGCTCTTAGCTCACCATAACATTTGGGATGTTGTACCTTATGTCCATGGTCAATTGTAAGACTCAAAAAGAGGTCAAGATTATCTTAAAGAATGAATTTAAGAATGAAGTTTGTTAAATCGGTAAAATTTCATCAGTTAGGGTTGAAGTAAGGAATTTTTTTTTTTCATTCCTTAAAACACATCTTGGATTCCTACTAGAATTAGTGAGTTAGATTAGCAAATAGCAACTACTTTATATATATATATATAAAAGCAAATAGAAACTACTAAAGAATGGTAGAGCACAAGGCACACTATTTTTTTATTTATTTTATATTTTAGGTATAATTCTTTGTTCGAACACAGAATTCATAAATCCTAAAAATAATTTCAGTATCATTTCACCACAAGTCATTTGGTGCACAATATTAATTTACTAAAACAGTTATAATATGTTTGATTTAATCGTGAAATGTTTTGATTTTTTTTTTTAATCATAGGCAAACAGTTATCATTGAAGATAAAAACCAAAAATTACATCAAGTAATTTAGACACCAGGCTAACAAGTCAATCACACACTCTAGAGAGTGTGGTATAAGAACGAAGAAACTAAACAAAGTTGCTATGCACCACAACAAAAAGATATAGAAAACTAATAAAAATGAATAAACCCAGCAAATCCAAGTTCTCTTAATAGGCTTCCGCGGAGCAGTTATCTGTCTTGAAATTATTTGTTTCTCAAAATTTATTTAGAATAATATTTAATCTTAGGTGTGTGCTATGCTATCTCATCTTTAAAAAGGTAGATAGAGCTACACTATCCCCTTATTTGAGGGGTTCTGGTATAACTCACATATTAAAATTGGTGTAATTGCGAATATCTCAAAAAAATGAGCCATCTAAAGTAATTAGTTTCTTATAAAAGGCATAGATAGATAGAAAAACTAACAAATTAATAATAGTCATGAAAAACAATTTTCTTTGACATAATTAATCTTAAATTCTGTTAATTGTTTTCGAAATTTTTACAACGACACTAATTTTAGGACATGGGTTATACCAAAATTGGGTGGAGTAGCACTACCCTAGGTAGCTTAACAATTACCTTAATTTAAGTTTTAAAAGTAAAAATTTCTCAACGTTAAATCAAACATAATGTATTTTTAACTTTTAAATTTTAAATATGGGAGATTTTACCATACTAGCGAGATAATATGATATCTCTTGACGTGATAGTACCATAACTATTGATATGAAAAATAATTAATCGTAATTGTTAAAAATAAACAATTAAAATTAAATACTTCTACATAAATAATGGTGGTATTGTCATATTATGTAGGTATCATATACCTTGTGAGAAACCTCATTTTTAATATTTTTAATATTACAAGATACAAGTTATACATTCCGAAAAGAGATCCAAGTATTATTACTTATTAGTAAGGAAAAAAAAACAAGGAACGATCTAACTTCAAAAAACTCCAAATTTGAAATCATTTAACTCCGTGAAGCAACGGTGCCTTACCGACTAGGCACAGCGTACATATAAAAACAACGAACAGAAAATCAAACGCACGACGGGTCGATAAGGAAAGAAATTACACCCACTTTCTGCTCAGAAGGAAACTTGCATTTCTTCCCAGATCGGACTGAAAATGTGAGTAATTTACCACATTCACCACTCCCTGCTCTCTCGCTATGCTTCTCTTTCTGCATGTATGAAATGCAGATTCTTCTGATCGATCTGTACTACCACTCTTTGCTTTCTGCTTTTTCTTTGAAATTGTTTTCTGGAATTTCCTCTGCTTCATATCAATTTCTTGTTTGGCTCCTGGACCCTTTGGCTTAATGCTTTTGTAATGGGGCTTTGTTTGGTTGTTGGGAAAATGTAAGTAAAGGGAACTGTAAAAAGGCATGTTTGGTTACTGAGAAAATGCCTACACGGGGATAAAAATTTTAAATTTTCTTTTGCATGTGAAAACCCACATATTGTGAAAGCGTGGATGAGGTTCAAAATTTGATTTTTTGGTCTTGCGCAGCATTTTTCACATCCAACTTATGCATTTGAGGATGAAAAAGCAAGATATGATGGATTTTTTCTTTTTTTTTAAAAAAAATTCTACATCTTCTCCTCCCTTTTATAAACCATGTAGATTATATTTCTTGGTATGATGATATGATTTTTACCATTTTGGAATTTGATGTAAATTGTGCCAGAATTTCAGGGAACTTCTTGGTTTCCTTGCTAAATGTACTTGTATTTTCCAGAACTTCTCTGCAAGTTCCCCCTTGCGTTACTGTGATGATATGATGCTTTGTCGGATATAGTTGAGTTGTTAAGTTGGAAGTATTAGACCTAATCATTGGTTGGACATACATGCCGACCAATTTAAGTGCTTTTAGTTTCTGTGTTTTGGTCTTTCTTTGTGCTGATTGATTATCTCATATACTTTATGTTAAATAAGTAACATATGCTTCAGAATCTGTCATCACTTTAGTTTTCGGTAGTATAATGTTTTGCCCTTTCGGTCCACTTTTTCATCTAATACAACTATACTGGTTTAAAGAGAATATTCCCATTTCATCTTCAGTGTATTAAATTAATAAAAGTTCAGGCATATTTGGAAATAATTGGCAATAGTGATTTTATGCACAAATGTCCTGATCAACTATGAGTATTGTAGTGAGGGAAAGAAATCACAGGATTGCTGATGCTGGCAGAAGTTAATACAAAATACACGTTCAGAGAAAACTAAATCATCATTTCAGTCTTAAAACTTCATTGAAAGAGAGACACACTATTAACAAGGTACTAAGCCTTTGTAGGGGCTTCTGCATTTGCTCTTCTTTTGAAAACTTGTAGGATCTAGGGTCATTTGGAATGGTAGAAATAAGTTAAGGTAGAAAGAGATGCCTTCCTATTTTGTGGCTAATCTACTGTATTGTCTGAGCTCATACTGTTTATTTTACACTTCAAAAGAGCTAGAAGATGTATTGATCTCGTCTAATCATGTGCAGCAAAAAGGAAATACATAAAGGCCAGTTATAACTTCTCAAACTTTGGTTTGCCTTTTTTACTGTCAAATGAATGCTTTTCACTTCTGATAGCTTGATATCTTTCTCCCTAAATATGTTTATACTTTGTGTTTCTTAAAGATTGTACAGTCTTTCTGTTATGTTGTTGACAAGACAGAATGATGCAAACTGCTCCAGTTTCTCCCTATTCCCTCTCTTGTTTTCACACACTTTCACAGAGATGCACTCTCTTGTTTCAAGGAAGACTGTATAAGGTTAAATCAATTTTTTTTTTTCCCTTTTTAAATTTCTTTTTGTTCAACATCATAAAATTTTCTTGTAGGTAGCATTTGAGTACTGTGTTGTGGAATCTCTAACAGTTGCATGATCTTGTTGTTAAATGTGTCTGTCAGTTTTTTGATATTGTAACCTAGACATCTTGACAGAATTATGCTTGTAAAACTAACCACACGAGCTTAGCTAATGCTATTTGTTTCATTTTGATTGGTACACTATTTGATTCTGACATTTCTTCTTTATAGTGCAATGGAAATAGTAGAAACTGAGATTTGTATCATCAAGGAGCCAGATCGCGTCATAGTCTACTCAAATGGCGATTCCGATGATTTAGGTGATGAAACTTGCATCAATCATGACAATGTTTCAGATTCCTATGAGCATATCAATGACGACACTGAACACCATAGTTCGGGGGAGAGCACCAAGGAATATGAGGTGAAGGAATGTACAACAGAAAATTCTGTTGAGATTTCGGACATCTCTAATGTCAAAAATAGTGAGGATCAGTCGAACTCAAGTTTTCAGGGGGTCCTTTGTGAGGGGAGTTTGAAATCCCACAAAACAAAGGGAAATCACAAGCCTCAAAACACTAAGAATGGATCAAGACCTGCTGCTGGAAATCTTCACAGTATGTGTATGGGAAATGTTCCAATCAAGCACACAGTTCCACGGCCTTTCGCTCTAGCAACTGAAAAGCGTGCCTTGGGTGGAATGCGACCTACTCTTGCAGAAGATAACAATGGCAGTAATGCGAGGAAGTCATCAAACAAAAAGAATGCGCTCTCTCCAAATATATTAAAACAGAATCAGGTAAAAATGCTTCAATTTAATCTGCTTCTCCTATAACAATTTGTTATGGCTTTATATTCATGGAAGCTATAAAGAAGCTTATATTAGTGCATATGATCAAGGTGAAAGCCTCAAATTTTTAGAAATGATTTCTTGTGTAGTCACTCAAACGACATAGCATAAACTCAGTTTCAATTAATGTGTCCATGCTTCTGATGCGACCCTCGTGGTAGCATTAACATCTTGTAGGGACTGCCACAAGATTGTAGGCATATCAAAGTAAATTCAAACTTTATTTTTTATTATTGTCTAACGCACTGCAGAACTATTTATGTAATCTTATCTTCTCACGATCTATTTCGAAGTATTGAAACTTATGTATGTCTGCTTGCCCTTTGCAGTTGAAACCACCTTTGGTATCAAGAAAGCCATTGCAACCTGATAATAAGAAGCATCCTGATGATGACGATTGTTGTTCTGTTGCTTCTTTGTACCCTCTTAAACCTTGTTCCAAGAGTGATGGATTTCATCTCATATGATTTTTCTAGCATTGGTTCTCCTACTTTCTCTTGAAATTTGGAATTGATATCACTCCTTGACTGTGTACAGAACTGCAGCTTCTGTCCGGTCAATCAAGTCCAGGGCGACTGCTGCTTCAGCTCCAATATTCCGCTCTACTGAACGTGCAGAAAAACGAAAGGAGGTAACACCTGTATATAACTTTATTTTTTATTATTGTCTAACCCACTGCAGAACTATTTATGTAATCTTATCTTCTTACGATCTATTTTGAAGTATTGAAACTTCTGTTTGTCTGCTTGCCCTTTGTAGTTGAAACCACCTTTGGTATCAAGAAAGCCATTGCAACCTGATAATAAGAAGCATCCTGATGATGACGATTGTTGTTCTGTTGCTTCTATGTACCCTCTTAAACCTTGTTCCAAGAGTGATGGATTTCATCTCATATGATTTTTTCTAGCATTGGTTCTTCTACTTTCTCTTGAAATTTGGAATTGATATCACTCCTTGACTGTGTACAGAACTGCAGCTTCTGTCCGGTCATTCAAGTCCAGGGCAACTGCTGCTTCAGCTCCAATATTCCGCTCTACTGAACGTGCGGAAAAACGAAAGGAGGTAACACCTGTATATAACTTCCAGGCTTTTTTGGGTTGACTTTTCATCCCAAATTGACTGGTGCTGCTCCTGTTATTCTGTGTTATAGTTTTATTCAAAATTAGAGGAAAAGCACCATGCACTGGAAGCTGAGAAGAGTCAAAGTGAAGCAAGGACCAAGGTACAGCACTTCCTCAAGTGTCTCTGAAACAAAGATATATCCCTGTCTCTCCTATGATGGTGCTTAGAGAGTGTTTGTCATTTTGTTGCATTTTTTGCCCTGATCTGATTTGCGTATTTTATTTACCTGAGGCTTATAACTATTTTTTCTCACTCTGTTGCCTTCATCAATTTTGAAACATTTAAGGAAGAGAGGGAGGCAGACATCAAGCAGCTGAGGAAAAGTTTAACGTTTAAGGCAAACCCCATGCCAAGCTTTTACCATGAGGGACCTCCACCTAAGGTTGAACTGAAAAAGGTAAGAGATTTATCTTGTTCTTCTGCTGCCATGTGTTTGCGGTTCAGACATGCTACCTCTCAAATCAAAATTTCATGAGTAATAAACTTAAATAGAAAAACTAATTGTAAAATGATTGAATTGTAATTAATCTAGAAAATTCCTCAATTCCTGTACATGACAAAACTTGTTTTATGGACTTTTCTGGACCAGCTGCCTCCAACACGTGCAAAATCACCAAAGCTTGGCCGGCGGAAGAGCTCTAGTGGTGCAGTCAATTTATGTCAAGGCGATAACGTGAAAGGACCTGTTGTTCAGGGAAAGCATCATCATCTGTTTAATGATAAAGAAGATGCCATTACCAACATCTATGATAGGAGTAACGTGAATTATGGCTGTGATAGGTATGAACTGGAAAACAAAACCAAGCCTATTGGAGAAAAAAATATGATCAAAATAAATGGACAAGTGGACCTGGAAAACAGCTGTGAATCATGAAGTTTTTGGTGAGATATGTTTTTCACTTCTATAATTTATGATGACCTGGGTTTCTAAAGCATGTTCATGTTATTTCCTTTAACTTATAAGCACTTGTTTTGCTGTGCTTTGTCTATGTAGAAAAAATGTTTATTTGTAAGTTATATCAACTTATTTGTAAAACGAAATCTGATTGCTCGTAGGAGCTATTTAAGTGCTTGTTTGGCTGCCTGAACTATATTGCCAAACAGTTTGTATTTTAAAGTTTTTATTGAATAAATCTGTTCAATAAACAGGGCACATTTTCTGCACCTTATTTACTTTGTTTCTTATTCTCCTAATATTAAAAGTAGAGGTCTTCTATGTAGATGTCAGGAAGGAAACATCTAAGTCTATGACTATATTAGCTTCCACCTAATAAAGTTGGACTTATATGCCTTTGTGTTGTGGGATTTTTTAAGCCATTTCCTGCAACAACATGATCAAACTTTTGTTTACTTCATTCAAATGGCCATTTTCCTTGTTACTATGGCAAAGCTGACATTTGTTTACTGGTTTTATAATGCAAGAGGAATATACAGCTAAGCTGAGGGACCCTATTGTTTGTGCTTCGTAAATTGGAGATCCATGTTTTGTAGTTAGGGTAAAAAGCAAGAGGAAAAAGTTGGTATTGTTTAGATGGTTTACGTTGTACACGGAAAAAGGCAGAGCCTTTTGAACAAGACATACTCCATTTGTGGAAGCAAAATTGCTGGTCAAAAGTGATACTGCCTCCAATGCTGTATAGTAGGGCTTTTTCTTAGTGTATTTTGATCTTAAAGTTTAGGCTATTTCATTGTGGGGTAGCGTTATCCCTCCTCCTAGTTAGCTTTTTCTTAGTGTTTTTAATGGGACTCATCTAGTAATTTTGGTGTCATTGCAAAACTCTAAAAAATTTGAGTCACCAACTACGTGACAGAATACAATTTCTTATAAAATTCATAAACAATACAATATATGAAAACATGCCAAATTATAATTTTTTTGGCATGTTTTCCTCTATCGTGTTATTATGTATTTTATAAAGAATTGTGTATTTTATCATATATTGGGTGATTTAATTTTTTAAGAGTTTCACAATGATACTAAAATCATTGAGTAAGTTCCACTAGAACTCATCTAATTAGGTGCGGTGTAACTCTAAAAAGGAGTATAGCTAAGCAAGAGTCTAAAATTTATGGTTTTTCCAAACAAAATACAACTTCAAAGGAGTTGTATAGTTCCTTTTTTTCTTCAAGTCTTTTCCAAGTGCACTTGGCAAATGTTTAATGGCGTCCATCTATGACAATATAACTAAGTTTCAGAAAGTAACTTTAGACTCTTTCTGTTGTAAAGGATTTTATTTGATAGAGATGAAAATAAAGAGGTGTGAAATAATAAATAAAAAAAAACCAAAAAAGTAGTGTCTTTTCTCCATTTCTTTAGATTTTCCACCATTACATGTTATACACCTGGAAAATCAAACTTATTGACTAACCAAATGTCTTCATAAATTTTTTCTCTAATATTACCACAATTTGATGAAAATTACTGAGAAATACTCACCTTGATCTCCCTTCCCCTCTTGAAAAAGGAGAAAAAATCAGTGTTTAATTAGAGTCTCAAACCACTTGATTAGCACCCTTCGCCCATAGCTAATGCTTCAAATTCCTCCCATAATATCAAGCTAATAAGTTCTTTTAATTTGGATCTTCTTAAGTGCATAATGCACTTTAGACTTTAGAGAGTAAGTGCAAGAGAGCAAAATCAACTGTTTTAATTTTTATATAATACAAGTACTTAGATGATGATTTCAGTGGCAGAGCCACTCATGGCCAGCTGGGTATTTTATTTTATTTTTTCATTTTTTACATAGTAACTTTAGAATATTTGGATTTTGGCCCCAGCTAGATTTGAGCTTTGGTAGTTCGGCCCAAATTGTCTATTAGTTTTCAAATTTTAGCTATTATCTTACAAAATCTTTCTCTATTTTAGACTTTTTGTTTATGAAATTATGGTAGAATGATAATTAGTATTTATCATTTCTCATAATTGTTACCATTATCTTTTGCTTTTCATTTGTTCTAGCAGCTAGCATTATTTTTGGCCCATGCAAAAAAAAATTCTTGACTCTGCCGCGGAATGATTTATAGATGAGTTTTAAAATTTTACTTACTTAATTCTCTCATTAATGGTTATCTAAATTTACNCTAGCAGCTAGCATTATTTTTGGCCCATGCAAAAAAAAAATTATTGACTCTGCCGCGGAATGATTTATAGATGAGTTTTAAAATTTTACTTACTTAATTCTCTCATTAATGGTTATCTAAATTTACTTTATTCCAAATTTTTCTATGTGACAATAAGCAAGGTTTAAAAGAAAAAGGAAAACAATCAAACTTATAGCCGAATGGTACTGAAATTTTCTTTAGGGCTTAGTAAGTTCCGTGTTTGAATCTTAAGTTGTAACCAAAGTACTAAAAACAAATTAAAAAAAAAGAAAATAATGCCCTATATTTTTTGATAAATAAAACCCCAAACCAGCAAATAGATGGTTTTACAACCTGATCGTTCATGGTTTTGGCTAGTTGATAACCCTTTTATTTTTTTAGTGATTGCTAAATAGTATCAAACACATATTTAACGTAATGAACTATTTTTATATTTTTGTGTTACATAATGGTACGGAGATTTGAATATTTAATTTCTTACTGATTATTCAAATTTTTTATCATTAGATCATGACTTGAGTTTTTTTTTTTTTTTAGTGTTGCACTTAATATGAAATACTTTTTTTAAAAAATAAAATTGAATTTAATAAAATATCATACTCCATATGGGCCTATCAAGAAATAGTTAAGCATATAATTGTTCAAGTGGTATGTTTTCTCTTTCCTCTTTTTTGTTTTTTTTTTTTTTTCAGTAGATGTTCAAGTGGAACTTAGGTTTAATCTGACCAACTATTTTATTTGTTGATAGGCAAGTCTTACCAACCATTAGAGATATGACTTAAACACAAACCTTGAATAAGGAGAGGGAGCACTTTATCACTGTATCACAGACGTTGGTAGTGAAAAACAATTGCTTTCTACTAATAACGATATTGCTCTTCTCATTGTGAAGGATTTCTCTTGCCCTTAATTGCTTGAATAAATGAGTATTTCTAATTTCTTCTTCGTCTTTTACTTCAAATTATTCTCTGGCATTAGGACCACCAGATCAGAAGGACATGTTCCTGAATTTGTCCATGTTCTACACATGATAGTTAGATGCAGACATTATTAATTATCTCAAAACCATTTAATATTCACATCTTATATAGAAAGTCATCCATGCATTGCAACATTCATATATACACTAGAGTCACTAAATGCATAACTACCATGTAGCCTCTCTCTCTCTCTCTTTTAACCCAATCCATTTTTATCTTTTTGTTTTGTTCCCACTTCCTCTTTTTCTCAGCCTCTGTTTCTGCTTTAAGAGGACAAGCAGTGTTTCTTTCCATTTAAGATTGGAATAACACTATCATTCATCAATGAAGGTTTCCCCACCTCTTTTATTTTTGTCCCTTTTTTCAAGTGGGAAACAAAAGGGAACTCCTTTAAACACCCTTCTCAAGATTATGATACACACTATTTGTGCTCTAGTGCTTTTACTCACTGCTTAAGTCACTCCATGTCAATGACTACATCAACTCCATAAGCAAGAAAATCAATCATATTTCCCTGCACAAATTAAAGAAATTAAAATAATCATATTAAACTAATAAGAAAAAGTACTGGTTTTGTGACAAAGGTGGTCCAGCGAATGGAAAATAGCAATGCCACTCCATGACTTGTTTGGTAATTGATAGGTAAGGCAGGTAGGACTTAAAGGGAGCTTTGCAAATCCTTTAACAGATGCTAAAAGTGGCTCTTACTTTTTGCATCACTAATCCACCAATCTTTTCTTGATTTAAAACCATTTACCCATCAATGACAAAACGGCTTTATTTACTCTCTAAACTTACCTTTCTTTTGAATTTTCCAAGGCATATAATATGCTTAAACTGGCAAAACTAACAGTTCAGATCTATTACAAATATAACTTTGGCTCTAATATAAATGTAGAAGGATAATGATAGTAATATATGAGTTTAAGAACCCACCATAAACTTTAATCTTACAACTCAGATTAAATTGATATATAACATACTGTGAGATATACAATATGCAACTAGTACTTCTCTTTCAATTAAAGTTTGAGTAAATTTTCTTTTTCATTTTTGAATTATTTTTCAAATGTCACTTTAATCATTGATTTATTTGTAATGTCACTTTCATTTTTGAATAATTATATTACCTGCTAAATCAATTACCCGTGCACAAAAAATAATCACTTAAAAGATTGATTTAATAGATAAAATGATTATTTGAGTACTTAAGTGACATAAAAAATAAATCAACTACTAAAGTGATATTTGATAAATAATTCAAGAGCGAAAAGAATATTTAACTCTTAAAGTTTTATTAAATCAAATGTGGATCATACCAAGTTACCAACACATATGTACAATGCAAATAAAATAACTTGATGCTCAACTAGCTTCCCATCCCGACCAAACAAAGATTTAGCCTAGGAAAAAGCTCAACTAGCTTCCCATCCCAACCAAACAAAGATTTCCCTTCCACCAACGAAGGATATAGCCTTACAGAGGTTTTGAACTAAATATAAAGTAAACTAGTCACTTAATGCTTAAAATGTATGTGAAAAGCTTGATAGGATGGGGGAGCCATAAAAAAGTGGGACACCGTGTTATATGACCCACTTCCCAATCTTCACGTATATAAGGGCCCATGAAAAACAATGCATGGCCAAATCAAAATAAACAGTCCTCTATCCCTCTCTCTCAAATCAACCCCCCTCTCTCCCACTTTTCTTTAACACAAACATGAAAGAGCTGAGGGGAATGGTGTCTGGTTCGAGACCACTCTTCTGAAGCATAGAGCATTCACTGAATGATCTCGGACCAGGCTTCATTCCCCCTAGCTCAAACACTTTGTCAAAATCACAATTCAATCCGTTCTTGGCTGCAGGATTATTCAATGGCTAAGTAACATGTAAGTTTTCACTTCCTTCTTCTTACTTTTCCATGAAAGCCTCTATGTGTTTGTTTCTTGACATTTGCAGCAAAAAGTACTGAAACTCAATGGTAATATGGAATTTTATTGTTGAACAACATTACAAGCCCACTAGCTAGCAATCTCCCGATCGAAAGGCTTTTAGTTTGTGTCTTTAATTCATAGTTTAGAATAGGCAATCTGCTTCAATATATGTTCTAGAAATTAAGATTATGTCCAAAAAATGAGAGAAGAGTGTGTACGAAGGCTTTGTTTTGATATATGTTTACTGTTACCTAGAAAATTATGATGTACTGTAATAAAACAAAACACTTGACTATGATACTTCCTTGGAGTTTGGTTACACACCCTAACTCTGCCTAACTTTTTTCTCTTTCTACCAAATTCGTTGAAAACCAGAGAAGGGGTTAGTGTGAAATCATGACTGAAATGGGAAAAACCAGAAATAAATAAAGTTATGGTTTTAGCTTTTTGTTGTTGAATTTTTGTCAATTGGCTTTGCTTGTGAAGAGTTGCAAAGAATATAAGTTTTGGACCTTTCACTTTGTTGCATGAGAGGGGGAGAAATTTCTTTTTGGAACACAAAACATAGAAAAGTTAAAGCTTTGAATTTTACTCTTTTTTCATCCTTAAGACTGCAATCATAACCAACCCCTTACTCTTAGCCCATTCCTCACTTTTAATAGCCATGTGGGACAGAACTGTGCATGAAAACCCCATAGTACCATGTGGGTCTGTTCTTGTTGGATCTTATTCTATGCCTATGCCCCACTATTTACTACAATGAGGCTCATATACCACAAATCCCCATGTGGATGTATTAACACCACATGGCTGATACATCACAAATTGTGAATGATTATTTGTATTTATAGGAATCTTGTGTATTTTGTTTGAATCTTATGCAGTTCTATATATGTTAATTTATGGAAATGATTAGAGATACAGAGAAGTAGCTCAGATTAAAGAGTAATTGACTTGAATTAGTATATTTTTTATTCGAAAGTCTATGCTTCATCATAAATGGGTTTTACAAGTATTAACTAAATTGGTATGTTGTTCTAAGTTCTAACTTGGGCAACCCACTTTTTAACTACATCATCAGAACTTTAAGGGTTTGGTTTGATGGTAAAGATACAATAAATTCATTTAATCTAATCAAAGATTGAATCTTAAGGCCATTAACATCCTAAAAATGAATACACAAAGTCAATATCAATGATGTGCCTTTAAGATTGTTCGAGAAGAGACTTAATCTATTGTATAAAATCTAATATGATGATACTCTTACTGTTAAAACTGGAAAAAAAAAAAAAAACTATACCATCATAAATGGATTCTTTATAATAAAAGTGATACCATAGCATATGATGGTGCTCAAATGAATATTTTCCTTTTGTTCTTGGGTACAATCAAGAAATCTTGAAAGTTGGATTTTAAACCAAATTAGCATATTAATCATCATNTCATACAAATATTTATTTTTTTTAAAAAAAAAGTTTTGAAGTCTTCATGTAATTTTCGATTCATTATGATGAATTAATAAATTATTGCTCAATCAAATTAATTTAAAGCCTAAAAAGAAACTTGGGGCCAAGCTTCTGAAAACTTTTTAGTGAATCAAGGTAGACTAGTTAAGATACATGTAAACTGGTCAAAATACTACCTGATTACAACATCATAAAAGGAAACCTAAAGAGGACCAATTATGTTTCGAATTTTAATAATCAATACTGAAATATATGGTAATTAGATAGGATCAATAATTAATAAGCTTTTCATATATATATATATATATAAAAAGAAAAGAAACATAATCAATAAGCTTTTGGTTCCATATATAACACTACTAATCTTGCGTGTTTCGAGTTTTTCTCATACCCAACTTAAAAAATCATGAACATTTAGTAGAGTTCATAGATGCAACTTGATGTATAAAATAGCTTTAGCCTTTTCATAGATGTTTGTTACCATAAATTCACATCCGTACAATCATAAGAGATGACATCATTTTGTAATCTTAGATACGTCGGCACGCAAATATTCTGTACTTTGGGATCTCAGCAAGATTCTACTATATTAGAAAAGTATGTGATACTGTTTTGATGTGGCAACATTATAGTCGTTAAAGTATTTTAACGGTTAAGATTAATTATTTTTTACATTAATAACTGAGGTGCTGTCATGTCAGAGAGAAATCACATACTTCTTTGATATGTGAAAACCTTCTTATATTTATATAGAGAGAGAGAAAGTCAAAAAGAAAAGAGAGACATCTTGAGTGTGTTATCACAAAGATAAAGTTGATTCCTTTGCTCGATAAAGCCCTTTGGAATCCCTTATTAATATAGTTACATGCATTCCCATATACTTTTAATACTTTTCTGTGACTTGGTAATTTTGCATTTTCATAAAGCATTCAACAGAAGATCTGAAAGAACTTTGAAAAGTCCACTTAGAAAGAGTGCAAAGAGAGATTTTGTTGGCAATCACAATCACACAACTTTTGCCTCTAACAAACACACACAAGCAAACACACCCTTCATGCCTTTTTACAGTTGCATTAGATATTTACTCAGTACACTGATTATTAATTAACTCTATATAGAGATATTATGTAAACAGATTTTCAATGTCTATTTTGGAATGGAAACAAGACGTCAAAATTTGTCATTCATTTATCAATTTTATCCCTAAAGTATAAATTAATAAATTATTTTAATCCTCAACTGTTTGTTTTTTCATTAAATTTTATCCCCATACCCATTTATGTGGTTTATATGAAAATACTTTTCTTCAAATTAAAGTATCAATTTGAAGAAGAATTTATTTATTCATTTTATTTGTTAATGAGATGTATGAGTATCATTTCTCTTTCGTAATTGAGTCAAGTGTGAGTAGTGTGTATGACTTGCAATTTTTTTTATTTTTATTTATAGAATGTAATTTTACATGGTTGTGATAATTAACTCTAAAGAAATATCCGCATGCATGGTGCTTTGATCAGATAATTAATATAATGTGTAATAATAATTAGTTAACGTAATTTAATCTGAAAATATTTTCTCCTAATAGCTCTCCTATTTATAAGAAAATTTAAGATGGTTGTAATATGATTTTTCATGTGATAAAGAGGTCGTTACTTTAAAAATATAATTTATTAGTTTCAAACGATTCTTCAACTCATCCGAAGTTCAGTTTCGTGAAGGGTTTATCTAAAATTCACATTATCATATAGAATAGAAGGGAGAAAAGCAAGGAAAATAAGAGTAAAATTCCAATGGGAAGAGCTATGTTCGTAGTGATCATATTGATCACATTAATGATTGAAATAGTTCAAGGTAACAAGGTGACTAAGCACTTGCTTCTTTTTGTTGTTAATTACTAGGTAGTAACTCATGGTCTAAGCTCAAACGTAAAAAAAATTGCAGAAGCCATGAAAATAATTGAGAGAGAAAACCCTGATGCAAAGGTTGTTGTATGGTACAAAAATATGAGTCCTTTTGTTGGAAAATATTGAAAGTCCCACGTCAGAAAAATAAGAGAATGAAAGACAACTTATAAGGTGGAAAGTAATAATTCTAAAATGACTTGAGTCATTTTGAAACAAAAGCCGCTTGCATACTTATAAGACATATACCAACTATCTCCTTCACATGAAATTAGATTGGGCCCACGTAATTTTATCAACACCTTTTACATTGCCAAATCATGGGCACATCATAGTGGTTTTAGAGTCAGACAATTATAGAGTTATGGATGTTTATACAGTTACCAGGTGATTTGCTCAAAGAAGTTGCAAAAGGTTATAGATGTGATTATGACAAGAGATGTACTCACACAGTTTTTGTTTTTGCTGCAATCTCTCATCCACACTTGGTTGAATAAAACTAGAAAAAAGGGATATTGTATTTATCCACCCTCATCTTTGAGTCCAATTGTAAACCGTTATACCAAAAAAAAAAAAAAAAACTAGATATATGAAATTTTTGACCAATTTTAATTTCTATCATAATTGGCATGTTGGTTTAAAATGCATGTTTTTTTGTGTGTGCATGTTTAACATGCATATGATTGCATGTGAGTATTGTACCAACAACCACATATTTCCAAATTCAAACAACCATGACACATTATTATAAGTTTTATTACAAATAATAGTACAAAGCAAACTAAAATAACAAAAACCTTTATTATTATCAAGTCATATGACCTAGCAACTTTCAGTTTATCGGCATAAGCAAATGATGAGACTAAGCAAAATGGAAATAGAAAAGAAATTCAAAAAATTATTTTTAATGAATGTTAAATATAAAATTATTTCTGAATCTTTATTGATAATTTAATCTTTTGAGTTGAATTAATTTTTTAACAATAAAGACCCAAAATAAAATCTCAATGGAGAGAACAGAGAGAAGAAAAGAAGATGTTGCAATTATATATACAATTACAATTATATATATTTATGGTATTAAATTTTTTATAATTATTATAGGAGTATTTTAGTAATTTTACATAATAATTCCTTGCAGGATTGGTGGAGAATAGGATCCCTGTCCTAAACCTTGAATTTTGAAGAAGGAGAAATCACAGCCTTAATTTCCCGTCCCTGCAAGGCTAAAAGGTTCCCATATTTGCCTCGTACGTCTCGAGGAATTCTCTATGAATACCTGCATGAGTGGAGATTTTTTTCATTTCCGTTAACATGCCAAACGTGTATCACAAGCATCGAACCCAGATCACATGCATTACTAATTATACATAGCATTGTCAAATTGGGTGGGGTCGGCCTGTTATTGTCCAACCTTAGCCAAGTTCTTATATGTAAAGAGGCAGCTCTTTGACTAAAATATAGCAATTCAAAAATAAATTTATTTATTTATTATAATTTTTTAATTTATTTACTTAAATATTATACTTTTTAAAAAATTATAAAAAAATAGAAGTTAAAGTGTAAGAACCATCAAACACGCCAAATGTCAAGAGGCGTGTTCCCACTGGACACACCACTTAACAGAAAACATGTCCTAACCCAATGGAATATGAATTGTGCTGCATCTAACTTAAAGCCTTCATTGACTTGTCTATGGTTACAAAGTTACACCAATTAGTTTAAATGCAAGTTCGTGTACTCAGTTGAGTTCCTGTTTATATCAACCTTTTGCATCAGCTAATGATCCATCATTAAGAAAACCAATTAAAGAAGTGATTTTAAGCTGCTAAAACAGATGCAGCAGAGGACAACCTATTCCACCCGGCCTATCACACTTGCAACACGGAGACAAGGCTGGACACACATAATGCTAAGCGGTATGTCCAATGGGGACATGCTACTTGGCATTTGACGTGTCTGGTGATCTTCATATGTTAGCTTTTATTTTTTTGTTTTATTTTTAATTTTTAAAAAGTATATATATTTAAGTAAATAAGTTAAAAAATATAATAAATGAATAAATTTGTTTATTGCTATATTTCAATTAAAGAGTTTGGCTAGTCCAATTATTATTATTATTTTTTGAATTAAGAAATTTTTTTTAAAATAAAAATAATTGAAATTTAAAAAAAATTAAAAAAAAATTGTTTAATAATCCAGTCGGGGCAAAGAAGTTTGGTTTTTAAACATGTCTTAAAATTGAGACCTTAACCTAATTTTATACCAGCGAAGCCCAAAGTTTAAATAGACCGAGCCGAAAATTGCGAAGCTAGTTATACATGCCAAGTCAGCCAACCTTCTATGTGTTTTTTTTTTTCTTGCTCGAATTTTTGTTAATATTATTAGAGTAAAACCCTTTTTTAGTCCTTGAAAAATACAGTAATTGACAAATTCATCCTCCAAAAATTTTCAGTGACAAATTGGTCCTTGAATTATTATTTTGTTTGAAAAATTAGTCCTCTTGTACTTTATTGAGAAAAGTTCTGGACCCTTACAAAACTATCTTCTAAAATTCTTTAACTGATCTTGCCTAGCTATGTTTAAGCTCTCATTTTCTCATTCAAGTCCTCATTTTCTTTTCACTGATTTTGTCTACCGAAAGACTAATTTGTCACTGAAAATTTTTGGAAGACAAATTTGTCAGTGACTATATTTTTCAAGGACTAAAAAAAGGTTTTACTCATATTATTATTACAACGGCAAGCACTACATGGGCTTTCTACCCAGGCAGGATCCAGAAAGCTAGCAGATCTATTTTGAGCTTTTGGGCTCAGTTATTTGGGCTTATCGGGCTGGTATCCGATCATTGCTTGAGAAAAGTTCCAATTGAACCGGTTCCAACAGTAAAGCGCCATTTTGTGAAAAAACAGTCTAAAATCTTATCCTTAAAAACATTATCCATCCTCAAACACCTCTCACGGTCTCAAATTGCGCGTGTTCCTCACTTACATGCTAATCATCAGATGGCGAATATTGCCGAATCTGGGGCCGAACAACAAGCTCCTTATACCAACTAATCCTTATGTGAACGCCTCGACGGCGCAGATTATGCCACGTCATAATCCATACTGTCCAAATCAACCGCTAACCTCCACTTTCTCTCTCTAAAACTCTAGGTCCCTTTTTCTCTCACTAAAAGAATCCTTCTCTATCCTCCGCTCTTGATCAAGGAAGGAACTTGATCGCTCTCTCAGCGAGGAATCGAGAGAGGGAAATCCATGTAGTTCGATTTTGATTGATCGAAGAAGGAGAGGAAGAGAGAAAGAGAGAGCGAGTCCTCGTTTTGTCTGTTGATTTTCCTGCGGATTTTCTCGAGAACATTTTTACCCGGAAAAATGGAGGAACCGTTCTTTGACCTTGTGGAGTTTTTAAAGAAACCCTCGATTGCTGAAACATTCGTCGACATTTTGTTATGCGCAGTCCCGATTTGGCTCGCCGTGATGATCGGGTTGGTGATCGGATGGTCGTGGAGGCCCCGGTGGACTGGCCTGGTGTTCCTCGGTCTTCGTAGTAAGTTTCGGTTCCTATGGACGGCGCCGCCGGGCTTTGGCGCGCGGCGGCTCTGGTTGGCCTTCACGGCGTTTTCTGCGTTCTCCATTTGTCGTACGATTTGGGCGAATTTTAAAGGAAGGGACAAAGCAAAAGCTGTGTCGCCTTCGGAATCAGAAAATGTGGCGGCGGCCATGTCCAAGTTAGGAGAGGGAAGCAGTGAGGCATCTGGGTTGGTGCTCTTATTTCCAACTTGTTCTACTTGATAAAGATTGCATTTTTGGCACGAATTCCAGTTAATTTAGTCTGCTGTCAAACTTGCTTGGTTCTAGGATAAATTTGCGTTTTTTTAAAATAAAATTGTGATAACGGTGACTGTTCATGTTTCATTTAAAACTTAATGCTCTTAAATTCCGACAATGGATGAGAATGTGAAGTCTGGATAATATGTATAGCCTTTCTGTTAGTATCTGAGTAGCACCCTTTTGAGCTTGACCAAGAAATGTTTCAAATGATTTTATATGCTTGAATTTTTCTGGTTCTCAGTTTTGAAGATTTTGTAACATATTTTCCATCTGATGTACATATAGTTCCGAGTATGGGATAAATATGAGGAAACAATTAAGATCACCAAAATGGTATAAGTATGTCTATTACTGGCTCGAAAAGGTATAGGTATGTCTGTTGCTGGCTTGAAGAGTACTAGAACTACGATTATGGATGAAATGGAAGTTCGAAATTATATGTTTAAATTCACTTGAGATATGAGTATTTTGTGAGGGAATGGCCATGATGGATAAAGTTAGTATCTCGCTTAATGAATTACCTCCCTTGTTTTTTTTTCCTTGAAACTGTGAATGCTGTTTTCTAATGAGATATGGTATTCATGAAGAAGTTATATCTGATATAGTAGTTGATATGAAATACTGCAGTTTAAATTTTAATATTAGACGACAAGTTTATTACATGGACGTGAATTTTATTTCTTGATACATTATAATTTAATATTGAACTAAATATATGTACTAGATATAGTTGGTATTCAGGTTCAGCTGGGGCCTTTTTTGTGTGTACCATACCTATTGCTTTTTCTGATTATAGTCCTTAAAACTGTGTATGATTAAACTTTACTTGATTCTGCTTCATTTCTTAATGTAATTTCTTAAGAAAATAAAAAAAGAGGATCATGATTAGGGTTGAAAAATGGGAAATTAAATTTATTTTAGAATAAGATTAACCATTTCCTGTATGCTTCTCTAACAAGCATATCCCATTTATTAACATTTAGCCTGTAATTTAAGATTTACATTATGGTGTACAAGTGATGTAGTGGTGTTTATGGCATTGGAGCTATAAATTAGGAGGCTTTCGTTTTTGTTTTGTAATTTCTTTTATTCTTCATTGCAAATTATATACAATTTATATAAATACTTACACCATCAAGCAACCTGGGATTCTTTGTGGTTGATTGATTACTACTGACTAGGCAACCTTTATGTTTCATTATTGTTTAGGATTAAATAGACTTTTTATGCTTGTAGTTTCTAAAACATTCTAATTTGGTCCTCCTCCTTTCAATTGCGGCAACTTTGCCCCCATATAATTTTATGATTTTATCTGTTATTAACTTCTGTTACTCAAGCTGATGGAATTTTATGATTTGGCAATGTGTTGAACACATGCCACTTAAAAGGAATAAAAAATAAAGAAAAACAACAAATAAGAAGACCATTCAGTCTTCCTTCCAGAACAGATATGGAAGGAAGACCATCTGGTCAACTTGCCAAGACCCCTACTCTTAGATTCTAATTACTGCTTCATCTTTCTGACAAAATATGTCTGACAGAAAGGGTTGAGGAGAATGAGGCTTTGGTGGATTGGGTTAAATCAAAAGTCTTGGGTCATCTTGCCACTATGGGAAAATTCAGCATTCATCCTGTGTTATTGAGATTGTAAAGAAATTGGAGGAAGGTTGTTGATGCAGCAAGGAATATGACCAAATATTTTTTTCTCTTTTACCATCATTGTCAAAGCATTTTGATTTTCTGAAATTCATATTATTGGAAGAATGAATATAAGTTGAATCGCCAACCTAGAACACTGTATTCCTTCATGGGAAGTGTTGATGCCATGAATTCACCCATTGGTAGTCTAGCAATTTTTGCTTGTGGACCTGTATCTAGAACACGAAGAAGGTCTTGGGAAAGATTTGGAGGATGCCAAGAGGTTAATGCCAGAATCCGAGAAAATCATCATCAGAAGTGATGAGTATAGTCTTCAGTACCACCAGAGCAAAGAACACCACCCACCCCCCTCTCTTCCTTCTGCTTTTTTGGTGTCTGTTTGGTTTTTGGTTTGATTCTTTTGTTTTTGTTTTAATTTAGGTGCCACATGGTCAAAAAATTGCCACCGCATTACAAAATTCTGTCAGTCTGAGTAACAAAAGTTTTTAATAAAATGAAATTGCAGCAATCTAAGAGCTATGAGCACAAAGATGCTGCAAATGAAGTGAGAAGGACCAAATTGAAAATTTTAAAACACTAGAGGAACCACAAATGTACTTAAGCCAATTGTTTATTATCTGTAGTAGCTTATTGCTAGTTATAAAATGGCATGCTTATATATTGTGAATATATTACTGGTGGAAGAATGAAGTGTTTTATGCATGTTACAACTGATATTTTGCACATGCATTAGGTCCAGTGTTAAAGCTGAGGAGACAGAGAAGGATATTGTTACACAGAATGATTTGGAGCATCTCCTTCATCTGCTTGAAGGAAAGGATGGAGAGATGGACTGGCAAAGTTTTATGGACAGGTCGACCCCAAACATGTCATACCAAGCTTGGCGTCATGAGCCTGAGGTAGGTTCTGACTTTCAACTTATATCTCATGCATTTACTGTCTACATTCATTTGAAAGCAGAGAAATTTGGATGTCTTTTATATTAGAGGCATATTTTCCTTCCTTTTTAATTTTGAAATGTTGTGGAGTTATTGCCGTTTGATATACTTTTGGTTCAAAACCTCTTGAGACTTTATTTTATTTTTATTATTATTTTGTCGTTGTTCATAATAGAAATATATCGGCATCTGATGTTGAATTTATTATCAGACAGGTCCTACAGTTTACCGTAGTAGAACAGTCTTTGAAGATGCAACTCCAGAGTTGGTGAGGGATTTCTTCTGGGATGATGAGTTTCGCCCAAAATGGGATACTATGCTTGCTTACCGCAAAGTATTGGAGGAATGCCCTGACACAGGGACGACAATTGTTCACTGGATAAAAAAGGTTTGTGGACACTATTTAAGAGACTGGTTTATATTTGGTAGCCAACAAAGAAAAAGGACTGGTTTATGTTGACCATCTGATGCTATGTAGTTCACTGATACCTCATTTGTTCTTTATATATGCAGTTCCCTTTTTTCTGCAGTGATCGAGAATATATTATTGCTCGAAGAATATGGGAGGCTGGAAATACGTACTATTGTGTGACAAAGGTACTGGTTGTGACATCATTAAGTCCAGTTTTATGCGTATTTCTCCTGACCGGTTTTTTTTTTCTCACTATAGCAAGCCTTCACTCTTCTATAACAGAGAGAAAGAGAATTCTACTAATAGTTGGAGGTTCAAATCTATCACTAAGAACAATTGGGCAGGAAAGCAATAATCATATGAGAAATTATAGGAATAAGTGTAGAGCTGTTTCTCTCCCCCACCCCCACCCCTACTACCCCAAAAAACACCAACCCCCCCAAAACAAAACAAAAAAAATAATAAATAAATAATGAAACAATGGAAAAGTAACAGAAAGGAACCTATGATTACCTACTTTCTATTTTGCTATGACCTTTCAGGCTCACTTAAAAGATGGGAGTGGAGAGTGAAATTATGGGTTGTAAACTCTGGGCACTTGTGTATGTCAGTTGCTATGAGAACAAGATAGCCATATTTACTAAGTTAGTTTAAGTGGAGAAAAATCAACGTAGTTTCAGTTGAATGCAAATCTCTCATGAGAAACTCTTGTCTGGTTTTTTAAACTTGTTTGCAACTGGGCTTCGACATATTATTTGAACTAGTTATTAACTATGTGTCCTTTTGTTGGAGAGATTAAGTATGTACTTTTTGTTGCTAAAACTTGTCATTTTAATATCTCTTCCTACATTCTGCTTGTTTTTGTATCCTGGAGTCTGAATAGCATTAGTAGCTAATGGCTTCTTGCAATCTGTCCATGAATTAAGAAATGAATAAAGCTGCATTACATGTTGAAAGGAGTGGCCTTAGTGGAGGAGTACATGGCAGGACGGAAATTAGTTAGATGTTTTTGTGTTGCATTTACCTAACAACTTCCTAGCGATTCTATCTTTTACTGTGTCAATTGCTAAATATTTCCTACTTCATCAAAATTATCAGATTACATAAGTTATTCCTTGCTGTATGTTTCATTTCTCATACTTCTTTTATAAGTTATTTAATTGAGCTTCACTTTTTGTGCTTCTATGATATCAATATGTTTCTGTGCTAGTAATAGATGAAAAGAAGAAATATAGATGCATAATGTCTTCTGCATTAGCACAAGGCTTCTTACCAATGCAGCTCAATGTTGTAGGGAGTGCCATATCCAAGTATACCCAAACGTGACAAACCCAGACGCGTAGAGCTATATTTTTCTAGTTGGCTCATCAAGCCCGGTAAGAACCATCAAGTAACCATTATCATTACAGCTTTGTTTGTTGGTAACTGTATATAGTTGTGTTTCATCTACTAAATTTCAAAAATTGATTCAGTGGAATCTCGCAAAGGAGATGGTCAGTTGTCTGCATGTGAGGTTACCCTTTTACATTATGAAGATATGGGAATTCCTAAAGATGTTGCAAAGTTGGGAGTCCGCCATGGGATGTGGGGAGCTGTCAAGAAATTGCATTCTGGAATGAGAGCTTACCAGAATGCTAGGAAATCAGAGGCTTCTTTGTCAAGGATCATGACTAAGATTCCTTCTCACAAAAACTTGGATTCTTTAGAGCCTTCTTTTTCACAGGAAGAAAGAGGTCAAGCCGTCAATAAGACAAGGCAAAATGATCATGGCGTCGACTGGAAATGGGTGGCTATAGGTGGGACTGTTGCACTGGTTTTGGGTCTTCAAAGTGGTGCAATAGGGAAAGCGTTATTATTGGGAGCAGGGCACAGAATTGCAAGGAGATGAGTATTGATAATCTACTCAACGGAAGGTTCTATTTATCTCCATTTTGAAGAGTCATTACATTTTTATTTTGACTGGCATATCTATCACTCTCAGATGACGTTAATTATGTGGTTAATTTTTTGTTTTTGTTGCATTAGTTTTAATCTTGTTAGATTGATCTAGTTTGTGTCTTAGAATACAAAACTGATTACATGATTCCAAACACCTTGGCGAACTCCTTGACAAAGAAGGGAAACTTATTTCAAGTAATGTTTTAAAAACCAGACTGGTAAGCACACCGGTGTGGCAAAAAAAAACTGATTGGACCGTTGGTCAAACCGGTTGAATCCAATTTTTTTTCTAAACTTAAAAATTCACAAAAAAGAAAACATAGATGATGAAGCACAAATCATCAAATTTAACTTGTAAGTGAAAATCTCGAACTTAAAGATTCAAATAACTAAAAATTAAAAGATATAAAAATTTAATTTATATACACTTAATTTAAAATGATGTCTCATAACAAAATTAGATTGTTTTAATAACTAGTATATTTTACAAGTTCATATACTCGCAATATAATTAAGTTTACAATTTCTAACATAGCAAAAGTAGATGATTTCTATATATAAATAACTAGATAATTATAGCAAGATAAAAATAGAAAGATGAAGTCACATAGTATGAGTCAAACAAATAAATAATTAACTAAGTAATTAATTAAATCGTGTATAATAGATGAAGAGGAAAAAAAAAAAAAAGCAAGAACACGTGGTGTCGAAGCAACATAGCTTCATATGATTTTTTTTTTTTCTTTTAATGGAGTTAGTGACACACATGCATTAAATAATAATGAAAAATGAGAGGAAAAAAAAAGAGATGAGGATAATAATAAAGCAATGGGTTAATAAGAAAAGTTTTAAGAAATGAGTAAAAAGTCTTATGTTGAAATCTGTCTAATGTATGGTAATGTATTATAATTTTTACATATTTAAATATGTAATATTAAATAAATCTACAAAATAATTAATAGATAATTTTTGTGAAACAATAAATGTAGGTCCCGAGTTGTCTTAGTAATTTAGACTGTGAACGTTTTTACCTAAAAAGTAGTAGGTTTAAATCCATTAAATATGGGTAGTATTAATTTTTTAATTATTCTATTAATAAATATATTTATATGCGATAATAAACTTAGAAGTGGAGATGTCCTAATGGCAAAAGAAGGAATTTGGAGTTGCAGGTACTAAGTTCAAATCCCTAGAAGGCAAATTTGGCTTCATTTCTATCAATTTTGCAATTATCCAGTTTTTACAAAATCGGACCGGATCAGCGGTTTGTACCTGTTCAGATGATTCTCACGGGTTCTAGACATTTTAACTGCTACAACAGTTCAGGAACATGAAACGAACCGTTTTTTTTACCGAGTACCGGTTGAATCGATTGAACCAGTCGTTTGGTCTGGTTTTTAAAACAGTGATTTCAAGAGTTCATTTAGACATATAGTTTTTCCTTTTTGGTTAACAAAATGTGGATCTTAAAATCTTTAGCACAATTCTTATTCCTTTGAGCTATGTCAAATTGGCACTTATCTATATGTACACTACAAGTATTACTCCCACAAGACATAGAAGTAGGTTCTACTATGGGACTCACATGTGTTTGTAGAACTAATACTCCAAATGTGCTAAAGTATTTCTCATTGGCACAATTCTTCCATAACTTATTAATGAAATTAAACTTCTTCTGGAAGGGGATATCTCAATGATTGAGCACTAGATAATGGCTCATTATCAAACATTGTATGGGCAAATTGACTTAAATAATACAAATTTGTAAACTATTTATGCACAAGTGACAGTTTTCAAATTATTTACGTAAAATAGGTAATTTTACTCACTTTTCAAGAGTTGTTTTCTGAAAAAGGAGGCACGCTAAAAAAGAGATAGCGTGTTCCAATAGATTACACTATCTCTCCTTCAGTGTGAAAGGAGACATCCTAAATGAGAGATAACATAACCTAATGGAACATGCAATCTCTCATTTAGCGTGATCACTGTTCAAATATTAAAATAATAAAAATTGTTTATTTTACATAAATAAATTGAAAAGTATTCCTTTTATGTAATTAGTTTATAAAAGTATATTATTTAGGTCAATTTGCCCATTGTATACCATAAAAAAGTAAATTAGTGACTGAGATGCTATTTTTGTGATTTGTTTTCACAGATATTGCTTATTTAACACTTTATAGAAATGAAATCCTTGCTTTTGAGAACATAAATATTTCATATTTTAATTGAGATATTCATGAAGAAAATATTTGATAATTTTTTTTCAGAATTTGAATATATGATTCTTGGATGAACTAAGGTGGTAAAACTACATGTTTATTTAAATGTGGTTATAAGTTAATATCATTTTAACAATTAAATTAAGGATGCTTTGCATTTTTCTTTAAAATTTTTCAAAAAATTTCAACTAGGTTATTTGCTTTCTCTTTGTTGACATATTTTAAATATGATACATTTTGCAAATTTATTCCTGTCTAGAATTCTGATTGAATATAATACGAAAGCAAAGAAAAAAAAATTGATATGGATTATAATACTAATTAATTGATTACAACTATTCAGCAGAAGAAAAATATAATTCATTGTAAGTCAAAAGCAACAAGGGAAAAATTGGATACGAGTTGATTTAAAGGATCAAAACACGAGTAATAATAAAACTTAAAAGAAAAAATCTATCAAAATCTTGTTAGAATTTAAAACATGATTGCCTGGATAATTCTTGATATGATGTCTGTTTTGTTATTTGGTAATAAAAGTATAAATCCTAGCATGGTTGCTTCTTGGTGGTGTTATTTTTTTATTTTTTTTTAGGGAACTTGGTGGTGTTATTATGGTGGTATATTATTAGCGAATTATATATGTAAATATATATTGTAATATAAATATTTTATCTTTGAGAAAGAAAAGTTTGATCAAATCATAAAAAATTACGAAAATGTATATTTTATTGACACAAGAGTGTGGTTTAAATTATATTTATCACCCCATTAGAAATATATATATATATATATATATATATATAGATTATCAAACTCTTTTTTATTACATGATAACAAAGAAGTTCAATTTTTTGATCTTGTACAAACTATCTAAACCCCCTCATCACTCACTACTAGACTACACCTAATGGCTCATTGTCAAACATTATATGCCATAGAAAAGTAAATAAGTAACATTAGATGTTATTTTTATGATTTCTTTCACAGATACTGCGTCTTTAATACTTTCTAGAAATGAAATCCTTGCTTTTGAGAACATAAATATTTTAATTTGGAGTAGTGCTATATATCAAGAAAAAATTTGATAATTAAAATTGTTCTTAAATTTAAATGTGGTTGTTGTATGAAACAAGATGGTAAGAACTACATATTTATCTAAATATTGTTATAAGTTCATATCATTTTAACGACTTAAGGATGCCTTGCATTTTTCTTTAAATTTTTCCAAAAATGTTCAAGTAGGTTATTTACTTTCTTTTGTTGACATATATTAAATCTGATACATTTTGGAAATTTATTCCTGTCTAGAATAATTCTGATTGGATAAAATACGAAAGCAAAGAAACAAAAATTTTTGATATGGATTATAATACTAATTAATTGATTACAACTATTCAGTTGAAGAAAGATATATACAATTCATTGTAGTTTTTTTTATAACCCAGGAATTAGGGTCAACTCCAATCTTTGAATGGAGCCAGAAATCGAATACGAGTTTATTTAAAGGTTCTAACATAATTAATAATATTTAAAAGAAAAAAAAATCTTTTAAATCTTGTGAGAATTTAAATCGTGGTTATTATATGAAACAAAAGTAGTAGGGACCATAAAATTATTCAAGGATAGTTATAAGTCCACAATATTATGATAACAATTTGGCAATAAATTTTGATTGCTTGGTATTTCCTTAAACAATATAAAGATACACGAATTTTAAAACATGATTGCCCGGATAATTCTTGACATAATATCTGATTTGTTATTTGGTAATAAATTATAGAGCTAGTGGAGGATCAAATCTTAGCATGGTTACTTTTTGGTGGTGTTATTATGGTGGCATATTATTAGTGAATTACATATGTAAATATATATTGTAATATAAATATTTTATGTTTGAAAAAGAAAAGTATGATCAATCATCAAAAATTACATACAAGTATATTTTATTGATGCAAGAGTGTGGTTTAAATTATATTGATCACCTCACTAGAAACAAAAAAAATAGATTATCAAACTTTTTTTTTTTAATTACGTGACAATAAAGAAGTTCAATCTTTCGATCTTCTACAAACTATCCAAATCACTGGACTATACATAATAGCTCATTGTCAAATAGGTAACGTTAGATGCTACTTTTGTGATTTCTTTAACAAATACTATGTAATTAACACTTTATAGAAATTAAATCCTTGATTTTGAGAACATAAATATTTTATATTTTAATTTGGAGTAATGCTATATATCAAGAAAAAAAATGATAAAATTGTTCTAAAATTTAAATGTGGTTGTTGGATGTAACATGGTGATAAGAACTACATATTTATCTAAATGTAGTTATAAGTTCATATCATTTAAACAATTAAATTAAGGATGCCTTGACTTTTTCTTTAAATTTTTTTAAAAATGTTCAAGTAGGTTATTTGCTTTCTTTTGTTGACATATCTCAAATCTGATATATTTTGGAAATTTATTCCTATCTAGAATTCTGATTGGATATAATACGAAAGGAAAGAAACAAAAAATTTGATATGGATTATAATACTAATTAATTAATTGATTAAAACTATTCAGCAGAAGAAAGATATAATTCATTGTATAAGTCAAAAGCAACAAGGGAAAAATCGGATACGAGTTGATTTAAAGGATCTAACACGAATAATAATTTATAAAAGAAAAAAATCTTGTGAGAATTTAAATGTGATTGTTAGATGAAACAAAAATAATAAGAATCATAACATTATCCAAGAGTAGTTGTAAGTCCATAATATTGTGGTAACAATTTTGGCAACAAATTTCGATTGCTTAACATTTCCTTAAAACAATATAAAGATACACGAATTCAAAACATGATTGCTCGGATAATTCTTGGCATGATGTCTGATTTGGTAATAAAAGTATAGAGCTAGCTGCTATTTAAAGGGGTAAGGGACTCTAACGCTTTGAAAAGAGTTGAAGAGTAAAATCAACAATATTCTGATGATGAGGGCACAAAAGTTGTTGTGGAATGTGCTAGTATTGGCATTTTTGTGCCTTACCTCTTGTTCTATAGAGGCTGCGAGGTTACCTAAAACTCCTCCATCTGGGCCTAGTAACAGAACATCACCAGGTACATCACCTCGATCTCTAGCTTCTTTTTCACAAGAGTTGAATTTTAGCACATTACCTAAAACTCCTCCATCTGGGCCTAGTAACGGAACATCACCAGGACCACCACCTCGATCTCTGGCTTCTTCTTCACAAGAATTGAATTTTGGCACATTACCTAAAACTCCTCCATCTGGGCCTAGTAACAGAACATCACCAGGACCACCCCCTCAATCTCTGTCTTCTTCTGGGCCTAGTAACAGAACATCACCAGGACCACCCCCTCAATCTCTGTCTTCTTCTTCACAAGAGTTGAATTTTGGCACATTACCTAAAACTCCTCCATCTGGGCCTAGTAACAGAACATCACCAATTACCTAAAACTCCTCCATCTGGGCCTAGTAACAGAACATCACCAGGTGCACCACCTCGATCTCTGTCTTCTTCTTCACAAGAGTTGAATTTTGGCACATTACCTAAAACTCCTCCATCTGGGCCTAGTAACAGAACATCACCAGGACCACCACCTCGATCTCTGGCTTCTTCTTCACAAGAGTTGAATTTTGGCACATTACCTAAAACTCCTCCATCTGGGCCTAGTAACAGAACATCACCAGGACCACCACCTCGATCTCTGGCTTCTTCTTCACAAGAGTTGAACACATTACCTAAAACTCCTCCATCTGGGCCTAGTAACAGAACATCACCAGGACCACCACCTCAATCTCTAGCTTCTTCTTCACAAGAGTTGAATTTTGGTACATTACCTAAAACTCCGCCATCTGGGCCTAGTAACAGAACATCACCTGGTACACCACCTGTACACCACCTCAATCTCTAGCTTCTTCTTCACAAGAGTTAAATTTTGGCATGTTACCTAAAGACACGCCTATTCCTCCATCTCGTCCTAGTAATAGAACATTAGATACTCCACCACCACCTCCTCCATCACAGTAACTGAATTTTGGCATGCTTCCTAAAGGCACACATATTCCTCCATCTGTGCCTAGTAATAAACCACCTCTACTAGCTACTATCATCGGGCCTAGTACGATGGGCAATACACTCTGTGCCTACCAGTGCTTAGAGTTGATTCGTACTTGCTTTCTAAATATTATCTATCAATGTTGTTCTTCAAGCAAAATAAATCCAGACTATGTAGTTTAGTTTTGAGTTCAAAATAAAAGAGACACTTATTACAATGGAATGTCCTTTATTTCTGTGTGAAGTTTTTTATTTTTATTTTTTATGTTATATCTATTTTTTTCTTTTACCCGAAGATATGTAGTTATCTTTAAAGATAAATTGAAGTACATGAATAGAATAACCCATTCCCAAATGGTATAAAAGCCATGCAGACACTCACGAACTAACCACTCTTTTTCATGTTTTAATTTTAATTGCAAATATCACTGATAATTAGATTAAATTTAGATGGGAAAATGAATTGATTTCACTGGATCATATAAGGAAAGATAAGGATGAAAATGAATTCTATTTGCAGTGTTATCCAATCTTAAGGCTCTGCTAACCAGTGCACTGGGGTAATGCAGTTTTTGTTGTCCATAAACAGTCACTCCAAAGCAAAGGAACATTTTTATGTAATTTTAAATTCTATTTTTACTTGCCATTAATACTTGTTTAATTCTTTATCAAGGATAGAAGTGCCCTTCATAAGTGAAAGAAATGGATTCATACGAGCAACCATAATCCAGAATATAAACTTTTTAAAAAAAAATTCTTAAAATTTTAAGGTTTTTTAAAGAAAAAAATAAAATGGGCACCTATGAGACCCATCATCCAGAAATGAATTTGTTTTCTTTACCAATAACTACTATATAAAATAGTGAAAAGAATTCATCAAACAAAATCTTATACGTTATCATCTTATCATATAAAAATAATCAAATAATATTTTCATCTAAAAATAGAAAACACTACAGTATATATTTATATTTCTCTTTATTTACACATTGACATCCTTTTCTTTTTCTTCTTGGACAAACATCTGTTAATTTAAACCAAATAAATGTAGTTTCATTATTCTAGTAAAATTAAATGTTGTATGCAGAGTGGTGATTCAACATGTGTATAGAGAGGTTAACCAATGTGCAGATGTTTTGGCAAAGATGGGAGCAAAGGCAAGAGGAAGGATTGATTCTATGGCATTCTCACCCTACAAAGAAGGAGTTTCATTTACTAAGTTTGTGAGTTCTATATTCAAACTCAAAGTCGCGGCCAAAATACTAAAAAATTTGAAATATGAGTTGATTTAAAGGATTAAAACATGAGTAATGTTGTTTACAAGAAAAAAAGTTTATCAAAATCTTGTCATAATTGAAAAGAATTTAAATATAAGTGTTAGATGAAACAAAGTGATAGAGATCACATAATTATACAAGAGTAATTATAAATCCACATAATTGTTAGAGTAATTATAATAACAAATTTTTAACTGCTTAGAATTTTTCTCAAAACAAATATAAAGATCACGAATTTTTTTAATGTGAAAGATATACAAATTTTAAAACACGATTACCCGAATAATTTTTTGACATGATATCTGATTTATTATTTGCTGATAAAATTATAGAGCTTGCTGATAAGGACTACAGGTTAGCTTTGAAAAGAGTTGAAGAGTAAAATCAACAATATTGTGATGGTGAGGGCGCAAAAGTTGTTGTGGAATGGGCTGGAGTTGGCAATTTTGTGCCTTAATTCTTGTTCTACGGAGGCTGAGAGGTTAGCAGTGATGGATACAAAGGGAGGCCAGTGCCCCCACTGGCCCCTCATGTTTCAATTTTCTTTTTTAATTTTTTTTTTTAAATATTTTCACATTTTTTGTAATTTAACCCTCTCACTTTTATAATTTGATTCTTCCATTAAGTTATTTTTGGATCGTCAATGGAGGTTAGCAACTTCTTAAGAGAGTTTGGAAGTTGATGAGGGATTATGGGTCACCATAAAGAACAAGTTGAGCATTGGATGGCTTTCTTACGGTGGGAATGTTTCTCCATCATACAAAATGAGTTTTGGCATGATATAAAAGGCATGCTTCTTAAGTTATGTAAAGGCATGCTTATTCCTCCACTTAGGCCTAGTAACAGAACATCACCGAGTAGTCCACCTTGACCGTTGCCTTCTTTTTCATAGAAGTTGAATTTTGGTATATGTTCTAAAGCCATGCCTATCCCTCCACCTGGGGCTAGTAATAGAACATCACCATGTACTCCACCCCAACCTCTACCTTCTTAACAAAAGTTTAATTTTGACATGTTATTTATGTTAGATATAAAAATTATTCATGGGTCTTCACCTCACAACTTAATTAAGCTTTTGGGTTAAATCGGTTTTTGATATGGTATTAGAGCCTCTTTGACCAAATAGTTCGGACATCGAATCTTTTTGTCCTTACTTTCTCAATTAAATTTAAATTTCAACTTATGGTATAAGTGAATTTATGTTTTATCCACGCTTTAAGCCCGAAGGGCTTTCACGTACAAAGACGTGTTAGATATAAAAATTATTTATAAGTTTCTACCTAACAACTTAAACTTTTGAGTTGAATCAATTCTTGACAATTTAAAGGCATATGTATTCCTCCATTGGGGCTAGTAATAGAACATCATATACTCCAACTCCACCTCCTCTACACAATAATTGAATCTTGTCATGCTTCCCAAAGGCTCACCTGTTCCTCCATCTGGGCCTAGTTACAAGTCACCACCACCTCCTATCATTGCGCCTAGTCTGAGAAGGATTGGGCCATGCACTATGGGCCTTCGAGAGCTTATTGCTCTGTACTTGGTTTTTCTATATTCTCTAGTCTAGTTCGTCAATCAAAATAATTAATAAATCAAGACTATGTTGTTCATTTCGGAGTTCAAAATAAAAGAGATAGTTATTACATAAATCTTTCATTTTTTTTTTTAATTTTGAGTAATTCTATTTATCAAGAAAAATATTTGATAATGTTTTTTTCAAAATTTAAATGTGATTATTGAATAAAATAAGATGATAAGAACTACATATTTATCTAATTGTAATTATAAATTCACATAATTTTAACAACTAAATTATGGCTGGCTTGCATTATTCTTTAATATTTTTCGAAAAATTTTCAAGTAGGTTATTTGCTTTCTCTTTGTTGACATATTTTAAATCTGATATATTTTGAAAATTTATTGCCGTCTAGAATTCTAATTGGATATATAATACGAAAGGAAAAAAAAAGTTGATATGGATTATAATACTAATTAATTGATTACAACTTTTCAGAAAAAGAAAGATATAAGTCTTTCATCATTCTTTATTTTTTCCAAAAATTTTCAAGTATGTTTTTGCTTTCTCTTTGTTGACATATTTTAAATCTGATATATTTTGAAAATTTATTGCCCTCTAGAATTCTGATTGGATATAATACGAAGTCAAATGAAAAAAAAAAAAAAAAAGAGTAGATATGGATTATAATACTAATTAATTCATTACAACATTTCAGAAAAAAGAAAGATAGAAATCACTGAGGCAAGTCAAAAGTAACAGTGAAAAAATGGGATACGATTTGACATTAAGGATTTGATATTAGAATCTTTTCAGAATTTTCCCTCAAAAAAAATCTTTTCAAAATTCAAAAATAAATAAATAAATAAATAAATGAAACAAAATATTAGAAATCACACAATTATTTAAAAATAGTTATAAATGTACATGATTGCAGGAGTAATTTTAGCAATAAAATTCTACCTACAAGCATTTTCTTTAAAAAAATATAAAAATATCTGAATCTTTTTTTTAATGTGAAAGACGCACAAATCTTGGCACATAATTGCCCGGATAATTTTTGACATGATATCTGATTTATTATTTGCAAATAAAGTATAGAGCTAGCTGATATTTAAACGACACTTTAGGTTACCTAAAAAACCAGTTGAAGAGTTAAATCAACAATATAGTGATGGTGAGGGCAAAAAAGTTTTTTTGTAATGTGCTGGTATTGGCATTTTTGTGCCTTTCCTCTTGTTCTTTAGAGGCTGCGACTGCGAGGTTAGCAACTTCTGAAGGGAGTTTGGATGTTGATGAGGGTTTATGGGTCACCATAAAGAACAAGTTGAGTTTTGGATGGCTTTCCCCCGGTGGGAATGTTTCTCCGTCAAACAAATTGAGTTTTGGCATGTTACCAAAAGGCCAGCCTATTCCTCCATCTGGGCCTAGTAACAGAACATCGGATACTCCCCCTCCACCACCGCCTTCTTCCCAAAAATTGAATTTTGGCCTTTTACCTAAAGGCCAACCTATTCCTCCATCTGGGCCTAGTAACAGAACATCGGATACTCCACCTCCACCACCACCGCCGTCTTCTTCACAAAAGTTAAATTTTGGAGTGTTACCTAAAGGCCAACCTATTCCTCCATCTGGGCCTAGTAACAGAACATCAGATACTCCACCTCCACCACCGCCGTCTTCTTCACAGAAGTTGAATTTTGGGGAGTTACCTAAAGGCCAACCTATTCCTCCATCTGGGCCTAGTAACAGAACATCGGATACTCCACCTCCACCACCACCGCCGTCTTCTTCACAAAAGTTAAATTTTGGAGTGTTACCTAAAGGCCAACCTATTCCTCCATCTGGGCCTAGTAACAGAACATCAGATACTCCACCTCCACCACCGCCGTCTTCTTCACAGAAGTTGAATTTTGGGGTGTTACCTAAAGGCCAACCTATTCCTCCATCTGGGCCTAGTAACAGAACATCGGATACTCCCCCTCCACCACCGCCTTCTTCCCAAAAATTGAATTTTGGCCTTTTACCTAAAGGCCAACCTATTCCTCCATCTGGGCCTAGTAACAGAACATCGGATACTCCACCTCCACCACCACCACCACCGCCGTCTTCTTCACAAAAGTTAAATTTTGGAGTGTTACCTAAAGGCCAACCTATTCCTCCATCTGGGCCTAGTAACAGAACATCAGATACTCCATCTCCACCACCACCGTCTTCTTCACAGAAGTTGAATTTTGGGGAGTTACCTAAAGGCCAACCTATTCCTCCATCTGGGCCTAGTAACAGAATATCGGATACTCCACCTCCACCATCGCCGTCTTCTTCATAAAAGTTGAATTTTGGCATGTTACCTAAAGACCAACCTATTCCTCCATCTGGACCTAGTAACAGAACATCAGATAGATACTCCACCACCACCTCCTCCTCCTCCATCTCAATAATTGAATTTTGGCAAGGCGACTGGTTAAAAGCCGCCTCCACCTGCTATCATTGGGCCTAGTACAAGAAGATTGGGCAAATACACTATGGGCCTTTGAGCCCTTTGAATTGCTCTGTACTTGGTTCTTTTTATATTATCTATGTTGTTCTTTAAGCAAAATAAATCTAAACTATGTTGTTTAGTTCCGAGTTCGAAATAAAAGAGATAGTTACTATAATGGAATATCTTTCTTTCTGCGTGAAGTTTTTTATTTTTATTTTTTTTTACGAGAAGATAAGTGAAAGAAATGGATTCGTATGAGCAAACCCATTATCCAGATTATTTTTTCAAAAAACATTTGCATAAAATTTTAAGCATTTTTAAAGAAAAAAATAAAGTGGGTGACTAGGAGCATGCATGCACAAGGAAACTCAGGATTTTTTTTTTCTTTTAACAATAATTACAAAACAAAATAGTGAATAGAATTTTTCAAACAAAATCTTATACATTATCATATAAAAATAATCAAAGAATATTTTTGTCTAAATATAGAGAACACTACAGTATATCCAGATTTCTCTTTTTCTACATCCAAATAATGTAATTCCATTATTCTAGTAAAAATTAAAAGTGTCAAAGTCTGTCCTTTTATGAATTCTCAAATATGTTATTGGCACCTTGCTTGGTAATATTAGAGTAACATATCATTACTATAATTTGAGCTTATAAAAAATAAAACGTTAAAATATTACAAGAAAATAATAAGAATATGATCACAGCCATATAATTGACCATGAAGCCCACCAAGAAAAAAAAGAACCTGATGATGATGCAGCACTTTGTTTGACGCCTAGGGTATACCTCAGGAATATAAGGTGTGTTTGAAAGTGTTTTTATTTTTTTTTTATTTTTAAAAACAATTTTTAAAAATAGCTATTTCTTGTTTTTGTTTTATTGTTTTTAGAATAATTTTTTGAGAAGAAGTTTTCAAAACATGTTTTTAAAAACAGTCCTATCAAATAATTTTTTTTTTTAATTATTTTCAAAAACAAAATACAGTTTTTAAAAGCAAAAATCAAACAGACTCATAGTCACTCAAATGTTGTTATTGCTGTAAAACAAAGGACTGAGGAAGTATCACAAAGTGTATCATTAAGTCGTGGATGATTTGCAAGTTTTTATTTCCAGTGATTTTACAACTCAAATCTCAGTCATTAATGGTGATTACCATCACAAAAATCTTCATTACTTTTTTTAAAAAAATAAGTATTGATCATACAATAATTGGTCTCCTGTTAACATAGCTCTCTACCTTCTGAATTTTGGAGTCTAATAGCAAGCGACTCCATTGTTAGTAAAGGTTATCTATTATGGGAAAGCACAAAAAGTTTAGTATAAGTAGTATCTTAAGGTTTACTCACTTATATGTCGTATATATTAAATGCTTGAAGGCACTCAAAATGTTAAATTCATAACGCCATGAAAGTAATCTATTACTATTAGGCATGCAGCTCCTAAAATTTAAACATGTCTAGAATACATACAATTGACACTATAGGTTGAATTGAAATCTTGGAACAGCACAGGCATTAGAAGTTAGAACTGGTTTAATCCTGGGAGAGGGAGAGTAATCAGATTTTCTATTCCATTAACTACAACTGTTGAGTTTTACTTAAGCTCAGAGAAAAGTTTTTCTAGTTTTACTTAATCATTTTGTTAAAATTCTTCAAAATTAGATGCTTGATATAAGGACATGAAGAGACCAAAAACCTCAGTCTCACATCTAAATTCATTGATAAATTAAGTAACCAAAAGAAAAAAGCAAAAGCAAATTCAAAGAAAAGAACATTAGAAAGGAAATGCATGGAGCAGAATTAGAATCCAATTGACAATTATATCAGCTACAAGTAAAGAATTAAGCCATTGAATCATGTAGAGATATTTAGCCGGAATATAGAATCAAAGTCTATATTTTGGTATTTTTTTGGTAGTTTCCATCAAACTTGTGATCTAGAGTCTTCAATTGTGGATCGAGTTAAAATTTTGTAGAGATTCCAAAGATGTAAATCTTGACTTTGAATAGTAGTATTTTGATTTCGAGACCTTTAAGCCTTGATTTGGATATGTGAATTGAAAAAATGAGAATTTTTTTTCCTGAGGTTAGTTTTAATATTTTAGGCTTAATCAAATTAAAATAATAATTTCTTATTCTCACATCAACATTTCTATTTATTTTTTAACGTTTGAGAGACAGAGGGACCAAAATTATAACTTTTATCAAAACGGAAAGGTTAAATCGTTCATTTTTAAAGAGAGAGACTAAATCGTTCACTTTGTTAAAATAAGAGGACTAAAATTGTAATTAAACTTTAATTTAACTATCAGTTATTTCAACTCAACACTACGAGAAAATTGAGATTTCCTCGAAACAAATTTCTGTGGGAATTTTCAATAGTAAACTTCTCCAATTAATTTTCACATAAATTTGATGTTGTCTTGCAAAAATTTTCCATGGGAAAACCATTTTTTTCTTATAGTGCAACCGTGATATATTATATAGAGATCCATCCTAATATCCATGATGTATATGAAGATGGTGAACCTTGATTAAAATCTATCTTTTATAAAATACTTGTAGCATCTAGGAACACAAGTAACACATGACTGATGTCTATATCTATGTAAATCCAACTAAACTATTCCTTACACATGCTCAAAGCCTCAAATACAGGGACTAGTTCTACAAAAGAATTACAAATCAAACTTCTACAATTACTCCAATTCACCCATTAACTACGCATAGTAGCCAAACCCAATTTGGCTATCATTGAGCTCAAGTGCTATGTATCTGTTAAAAGCTTGAAGAATTAATAATTTCCTGAAAGTAATATGTTACTATTAGGTACACAGCTCCTAAAAGTTAAACATGTCCAGAAAACATAAAATGGACACTATAGGTTGAATTGAAATATAGGGTGAGGGAGAGTTATCAGATTTTCTATTCCATTAACTACAACTGTTGTTTAATTCTGTGATTCAAGTATCACTTCAGGAGTTTTCCTTAAGCTCAGGGAAAAGTTTTACTAGTTTTTGTTAATAAGCAAAAGCAAAGAAAAGAATATTAGAAAGGAAATGCATGGAGCAGAATTAGAATCCCATTGACAATTATATCAGCTACAAGTAAAGAATTAATCCATTGAGTTAGATATAGAAATTCCTTCCTTTCCATTCCACTTGGGAGTATAGAATTGCCCATCTCGTTTATGACACGAAAAATCTTTTTCTTGCTAAGGAGTCAATAGCAACAAAGTGAATGAGATTCATTCAAATCACTTTGAGTCACACACACTCCACAACAATTCCCATATGCCAAGGCCAAGCCACTCATATAAGCTCCCCTGCATGTATATAACCCCACTAACTTACAATACCAACACAACTGTTTGGGCTTTGATTTTGAGATCATCTTGTCAAGGCTTGAATAACCCACTCTCTTGTTGTAACTTAAGAAATCAACCTTAAGAAGCTTTTAGTTTCTTCTGAGCTAGTGCAAAAATCAAATTGAAAGACGAGTTGAATCTGCCTCTGCCATTTTTGTAAGTCTTTTTTCCAAATTAAGTATATGTTTTCCTTTCTATTTTGAGTGCCAAACAGAGGATGCAACCAGAACATTGCTTGTCAGTCTATATTTTTCTTTCATCAATATACATTAAATTTTCCATTAAACCAAACAACATAATAAATACCCAGAGGGCTTCTATATATATGCTTTGCAGTTGCAGATGAAAGCCATTGTCTCTTAGCCAGATATTGTTTTTTTTTTTTTTTTTTTTTCATTTTATGCCTGATGTATGTAACAGGAAGTTTCACCTCTAATTGGACTAGAGTTCATTGACTCGAGTAGATAGTCCACCAATACCTCCTCAACTCTCAAGAATTTGAAAATGTCGTTAAGGTATGTCTCAATTCCTTTCCTCTTTCTTTATAACAAGTATTTTTTAGAAAAAAGTTATTGTTTCGGTTTCTAAGTTGTTAAAAAATACTATTTGGTTCTAAATATAAAAGAATTTTAATTTTTTTTTTCACACCAATATGAAATATCAAAAATACCTGGAGTTATGTGATTATTTTGTTTATATATTTAGACATCTAGTATAGTATAAGAAGAACCAAATTGAAATTCTTTTATATTTAACTTGGATTTTTTTCAGGTTTGTTTTCTAAAGCATGATAAAAAAAAACTGATTTTTCCGTTTTCAAAAGCTCACCAGATTAGCCACGGAATCGAGCTAAATTGCATAGTTTGGTTCGGTTTGTGGGATTTAGTTGGTTTACCCAAACCAACTTACATTTGTAATTGAAACTAGGCATGTTATTAGAAATTTATGTTTCATATTAATTTGGGGGGTTTTACTTTGCTACCCCTCTTTCAAAGGGGTGATTAGCACTACCAGTGTACCACTCCCTCTCCAACTCCAATTTTTGGAGGAAGTAACTTCGGTTTTTAGACTTTGTGTGAAGCTCATGAAAAATGAAGGGACTTAGTGTGTGTCAAAATACTTTGTTTTATGCTAAAATGTAGAATTTGGGTCACACATTAAAAGTATTATTTTGTATAAACATTTTTATGTACTTTTTCCTACATGGCCCAAATTATATATTTTAACAAAAAAAAAAAAGACACGAATTTTGCATTGAATCCAAAAACAGGAATTACTTGTGCCTAAAACTAAAGTTAGAAAGGGAGTAGTAGCGATACCTTCCAGTTTTAAGAAGGTAGTAGCTTAGCAAGCCTCTAACTTAAGATTTTTATTTTACTATTTTTCAAGGTCATTGAGGGATATAAAGAGAAAACTAATCATATGATTAATCTGTAACATAATTACTATAACTGTAGTCTTTGTCTTGGTTAATGCTTCACTTTTTGCTGTGATGTTAATATGTATTATATTTCTGCCCATTTTCCTAGTTCGTATACGTCATTTTTGGTTGAGTTTCATTGCCCATCTCAAAGCCAGCAACTCGCTGTATTTGATCTCTGTTATCCTCTCTTTGAACTCCCTGACTTTTTTTTTTTTTTTTTTTTTTTTTTTTTTT